>CM075806.1:11085033-11190521 GCA_037975025.1 Excoecaria agallocha | reverse complement strand
TAATATGATGAATAAAAAAAGGGTTTTTGAGTCTTCTATTTGAAACATTTTGTGCAGAAATTGGTGATTGGAGGTCCACAACAATAAGTAAAGGCATATAGGATTTATGCAAATCAAAATTGCCCTACAGATACGTGCCCAACCCTCCAAGATGATTCACAAGAGCACATCAATGCCGTGGGTGGTTTTAAAAATTAAAATCAAAGAAGATATGATCCTCACTCTTCAACCTACAATCCAGGTTGGAGAAGCCACCCTAATCTTTATTATGGAAAAATACAAAATGACTTCTAGCAGCCTATAAATTTTCAGCCTAAACTATCAAATCTTGCTCCTCCACAACCATCTGGTTCAGGTATAACTATTGAATAAATAGTCATTACACTTGCCACTAACTACCTTTAAATGCAGTAAAATTTAAATCAATTTTAGGTTAAGAAGAAATCTAGTATCCAAATTTTAGAGAACCAGATGAGTTATCTAGCAATTTCACCATCAAATTTGGAAACCCAAGTTTTAAGTAAGTTGCCTTCATAGCCTATGGTAAACCCAAGGCAAAATGCCAATACCATAACTCTAAGGAGCGGTAAGGAGTTGAAGGAACCAACTAAGAAGGTGCTAAAACCAGTTGTCGCCAAAGACGTTGAAATTGAAATTGAAACTAAAACATCACAAGTTGACCCTCCAATATATGGTACCAACATCAAACCAGTTGTCATACCTTTGCCATTCTCGAGTAGATTAGAAAAATCTAAGAAGCAGCAAGAGAACAAAATCCTTGATTTTTTAAGAAGGTGGAAATAAATATTCCTCTAATTGATGCTATAAAACGAGTGCCAAGGTACGCTAAGTTCTTGAAGGAGTTGTGCACTAACAAAAGAAAACTAAAAAGAGTTGAAAAAATTCAAGTAGGTGAGAATGTGTCTGCTGTTCTGCAGAGAAAATTACCCCCCAAATGCAAGGATCCAAGTATGTTCACCATCCCTTGCAAAATTGGTAACATGAGAATTGAAAAAGCAATGATAGATTTAGGTGCTTTAATTAATATAATGCCTACTTCAATTTATTATGCTTTAAATGTTGGACCATTAAAAGAAATGAGTGTAATAATTCAGCTTGCAGATAGGACAAATGCCTATCCTGAAGGAGTCTTAAAAGACGTTCTTGTGCAAGTCAATGAATTAATTTTTCTAACTAATTTTTATGTGTTGAATATGGAAGAGGATAATTCTCCTAATTCAACACCTATATTGTTAGGAAGGCCTTTTCTAAAAACATCTAGAACTAAAATTGATGTGGCCAAAGGAACCTTCATTATGGAATTTAATGGTGAATTGATTTGATTTAATATTTATGATGCCATGAGATATCCTAGTGATATTGATTCCATTTGTGTTGTTGATTCTTTGACGCAATAAGTTTTCAATTTCTCTAACACAAACAGTTTGTCTGTTGCCATCAATGAAAACTTCACACCACAAGAGCTTAAGAAAATTGAGAAAAAGGAAGCGAATGAAGCAATGTTTGTATTGGAATCATACAAAAATCTAAGGTATAATGTTTCCTATATTGTACTTTCAACCTCTAATAATAGGCTTTTACCTTCTGTTGTGTAGTCTCCTCAGTTGGAATTGAAGAATTTGCCAAGTCATTTGAAGTACACCTTCTTAGGAGATAATCAAACACTACCGGTAATCATCTTGGCCAAACTCAACACATTGGAGGAAGAAAAGTTTATTAGAGTCTTGAGGAATACAAGGAAGCTATTGGATAGACCATTTCCGACATAAAGGCATAAGTCCCTCCACATGTATGCATAGAATAATGCTAAAAGATTAAAGCAAGCCATTTTGAGAAGCTCAACATCGACTCAATCCTTTAATGATGGAAGTAAATGATAAAACATAAAATTTTACCGTAGAAGGAGAGATCGTCGGCTATGGTGAAGAAGGCTTTAATGACCTGCAAAAAAGGAAACTAGCCTGGTCTTGCCGGGTTAGTGAGTTCCGATGCCTAAATTAGCTATCGAAGTGTGGAGAGAAAGCTTAATGGAGAGAGAGTATTAAGAGTTAGAGAGAAAGAGAGAGAGAGAAAGCCCCCTGTTATGTGTTTACCTCTCATATTTATACCCTTGAGTGTTGGACTTTATAGGCTTTTGTTCATAAGCCTCTTCATGGGCCTTTAACGGGCCGGCCTTATAGTTAATTTTATTTTGGATGTTATCACTAGTCCCCCTCCATGCAATTCGATCTTTGAGATCGAAGGCTCGATAATTTTGGGAGTTACCCGTTTGGAGAATGCCTTGATCTTTGGGAGTTACCCGTTTGGAGAATGTCTTGATCTTTAGGAGTTACCCGCTTATGGGGAGTTACCCGTTTGGAGAATGCCTTGATCTTTGGGAGTTACCCGCTTATGGAAAGTTATCCGTTTGGAGAATGCCTTGATCTTTGGGAGTTACCCGCTTATGGGGAGTTACCCGTTTTATAATTTTTATCTTGCAAATAATTTTTGCAATTTTATTTTGCAAACAATTTTATAAATATTTACTAACCTGCTTTACGATCGCTTATGTTGTCGCAAGATAATCACATTCGATCCGCTCTTGGCGGAGAGATAACCCGTTCGATCCACCCTTGTCGATGAACGGTCTTCCGATTCGATCCGCTCTTGGCGGAGAGATAACCCGTTCGATCCGCCCTTGGCGATGAACGGTCTTCCAATTCGATCCGCTCTTGGCGAAGAGATAACTCGTTCGATCCGCCCTTTGCGATGAACGATCTTCTAATTCGATCCGCTCTTGGCGAAGAGATAACCCGTTCGATCCGTCCTTGGCGATGAATGGTTTTCCAATTCGATCCACTCTTGGCGAAGAGATAACCCGTTCGATCCGCCTTTGACGATGAACGGTCTTTCGATTCGAAATCATATGTGATGCGAGCAATTTTACAGTTGGTGCTGTACTTAGATAGAAAATTAGGAATGCACAACAGAAAAAAAAAAATTTGTTTGTTGTCATTTTTGCTTTAGAAAATTTTCGATCATATTTATTATGGACTTAAAGTTGTTGCGTTCTCTGACCATTCAACCTTGAAGTACCTACTTACAAAAAGAGAATCCAAACCAAGGCCAATGAGGTGAATTTTGCTGCTACAGGAATTTAACTTGGAGATCAAAGATTAAAAAAAAAAAAAAGGAGCAGACAATTTGGTAGCCAACAACTTGAGTAGGTTGATCAACAGCGAAGGACCAATGCCTTTGAAAGACTCCTTACCGGATGAATAACTCTTGTTCCCTGGTATGCTAACATCGTTAATTATTTGGTCACTAAATCATTCCCTGATCAATTAAAAATAGCTCAAAAGGACAAAATGAAAAGCGAGGCTAAATATTACATTTGGGATGATCCATATTTATGGAAACATTGCTCAGACCAATTAATTAGGAGGTGCGTATTAGATAATGAAATTCCTTATATACTTGCATTTTGTTATTCATATGCATGTGGTGGCCATTTTGATCCCAAACGTACTGTTCGCAAGCTTTTAGAATGTGGACTGTTCTAGCCTACTCTGTTCCGTGATTCATATATGTTCTGTAAATTCTTTCGAGTTAAAATTACTCTTGTTAATTGATTCATCAAATTCATATTTGTTTGATTGATTTAATAAAGTAACAGACTAGTATATTAGATGAATTGAATCTTCTTTATATGCTAGTGGGAATAATTAATTCAATTTAAAACAACTAGCTTGAGTTTGTTTGGTTGGAATCAGTGTCTTTGTTATGCTCAAATCGATTTTCAACTTGAATGGGATTAGTTGATGATAAGGACAATTGGAATAGTTTTTCTTCTAATTGTTATTTTTATGAGAAAACAGAACATCTGAGCTTATTGATGTTCATAGCTAATTCATCTTCACCAAGAGAGTAATCTTTATGTCATAATCAATTGTGAAGAAATCATCACCAAATTACTGTGGATAGGTTTGTTTATTATTGATTACATTTCTTAAATTTTGTTTACTTTATTTTATTTTATAATGATATTGTTTGATTGTTTACATCCCCATTTAAATTAGGTTGAAAAGAAATAATTTGGCCAATTCTTGTGGATACGACACTACTCCCACTAGAATTAAATTTATTATTTTTTAGAACAATTTTTTTTTATATTTGCTGGTTTGACAGCCAACAAAAACTTTCTACAAAAATTTATTTTTGATGGTTCTACATGTATCAATATATAATTATTTTAAATATACAAAAGGCGATAGTCGATTTTTTATAATTTTTTATATTTTTATTGATCTCATAAATTGATTTCACCCAAAATTAATAAAACGTACGTTTTAATTTCTTTTGAATTAAAGCTAATCTAAGCTTTTCATAAAGTGCATTTATTAAATGTTAAATTTTAGAAGGATGGGAGCCAGTATTATAATTCAGGAATCTGGTTGTGTTTAAAAAAAAAAAGACAAACAAAAGAAATAAATAAATTATTGGATGCAACCGGGTAATGGCGTAATGCACCAAATGGTGATCATGTCCCACCTATGCTGATAGAGCTGACAAGTACCAAATCCCATTTATTAATGAACCACACACCAGCTGAAAAGGAGTTGGGAAAAAAAAAATTAAGTAGATGTTGGAATTAGGTACTTTTCATTGATTATACTAATATTAAACATGCCAACTCAATGTAAAGGAGTCATTCTGATTTTCAAATCAAAATAATTTTCACGACTAAAGTATTTTGAATCATTTAATTTGAGCCGACAAGGAAAATATTTAAATGAAACATTATGAATTATTATGATCTCGTATTTTATATCTATAATTTATGAAATATAAAATAGTTATCTTTTATGAACTAGCTAAATGTATTAAAAAAGAAATTATATTTAACTTAATTGAATTTATAATTTTGAAAAAGAAAAATCCATTTAATATTGCCAACTAACCATCGATTGATTTCCAGTTTAAAAAGCAAGTCATTTTAAGCTGCATAACTAAGGGTGTGTAAAATCGAACTAAAATTGAGAATTGAATCGAAATTGAAAAATCGAAAAAATTAAATCAAATCAACAAAAATTTTAATAGATATATATTTTTGAGTAGTGAATTTTTAGACTACAAAAGTTTGTTCAGTAGTGTGAAATACAGTAAAAACTACAACAAAACCTCAGGATCCTAGGTTCAAACCCCCCAAAGAGGTACATATTTTGCAGCTTTTTCGTTTTTTTTTTACTTTAATTTGTTTTTGTTTTCTTAATTTTTTTTATTCTACAAAAATTTAATTCAATTTTTTTTACTCTACAAAAATCTAATTCACTAATTTTTCTACTTTTATTTTTTTACTTTAATCTTTTTTATTTTTTCAAATTTTTTATTTTATTCTTATATATGAATAATTTTTCTATTATATCTTTTATTAGCTAATTTGTTATTATATTTTTATTGTTTAATTAGTATTGTTATTATATTTTTTTATTTTCTTTTTTTAATATTATTTAGGATATATCATTTTCTTTGTTTTATTGAGTATCAAACTATTAGAATTTTTTTTTGTTACAAGTAAAAAGCAGAATATTTAATTATAAATATACATGTCGCTTTATAAAGCCAAATCTAATACCTTTTGTACCTTAAATGGAATGTTTGACATCCTTTGATATTTAAAAAAAATTGAAGAAAATTAAAATATTCAAATTTAATTTGTATTGCTGAAACTTCTGAATAAAAACATTAAAAACGTTTTTATTAATTTAACAACCAAACTTATACTCTATGAGTTTGGCAATCATATTGGATTCTAACTAAAAACTCTACGGCGGGCCACAATTAGAGTAGAAAATTGAAATGTAACTATATTTTTTTTATATATAAAACTGACTATCAATTGAGATTTTAAGTGATTATCACGTGTATTTTTTAAAATATTATTTTAGTAGTATATTTTTTTAATATAATTTTGATTAGTATTTATTATAAACATAATATAATAAATTTATGTATATTATTTTTATTTTAATTATTTTAAATACTTTTATTTTATTGAATATAAATTAATTTAATTTTTGGACCCATATAAGTTAAAAGTTCAATAAAAAATAAGCCTATATTGATTCAAAATCGATTGAACCGAACCAAATCAATCGAAATTAATTCGGTCCATTCGGTTTCGGTTCTAAAAACTTCGATTTTCGATTATTTTAATTAGGAAAGTTTGATTTTTGATCTATTCGATTCGGTCTAAAATCAAACCGAACCGACCATTTGTACACCCTTATGCATAACAATGGAAAATGATTGATCATCATTATAAGGGATTGACGCTTATTGACTATGGGAAAAAAAAAAAACATAAACATTTTTATTTTGTATTTTATAGCAAGTTTTAGGGTTAATTTTATTTGTAATCACTTAAATTTGACAATTGTAACGTTATGATCACTATACTATAATTTGTAACGAAAAAATTACTCAATTTTTATTTCATAACTAAAAAATCACAAAAATTGGAAAATCAAAAATTCGGCCACATAATTATTGACAATAGAAAAATTTATTGACAGCAGGAAAGAGCACACTATTTTATAATCTTAAAATCATTGAAGGCATTAAAATTTGTTGAATATCTAACAGGCAAAAATATATTTATCTTTATATTTTTTGGTGGTCGGATTTTTAATTTTCTGGCTTTTGTGATTTTTCTGTTGTAAAATATAAGTTGAGTAATTTCTTTTTTTACAAATCGTAGTGTAATGATCATAACGTTATAATCGTCAAATTTGAGTGAATACAGATGAAATTAACCCCAATTTTACTATATAATTATATTATATATAGAGAGAAACATTTTCCTGCACCAATTTATTTTTAGTTTTTCCCATTGAAAGATTATAGCAAGATTTGAGATCTGAAAAAATTGATATATTTTTATTTATAAATTATGATGCCTATATATTTATAATAAAAATTCTGACAAACATAATCAAATTTGATTCCTAAAATTATGGATCTCAAACCCCCTAATCATATATATCATAGAGTCAAATTTAAGCCAAAAAAAAAGAAAATCTTAATTCTTCTAATTTATTTTCTGAATTGATCTTTCTTAATTTTAGCAATATTGACTCAACTTCACCACAAATTTGGAGTGGATACGAACGGATTAACAAGTACACACTTTATTTTTTAAATTCGGTTCATTAATATTAAATTTTAAAAATTTAAGTTCAAATCCAATATACTAACAATTGGTTAACCATAAGATTAATTTGTTAACTGTAAGAACATTCAATTACTCTATACTCCATAAAAAAGAACATTTATCTATAAGATTAAAATATAAATTTTATGAGTTTTAAACATAAGGTTTCAGTACAAACTCAGCTGCTCAAAAGTCTGTACTCAGAAAATTAAAAGAACCTACAAGATTTCAAAATGCAGCTATTACAGAAGAGTAGATATCCACTATTTAGAAAAGAATCAAACCAAGCACTATTAATAATGCGCAGAGAAAAGGAGTTGTTGACTCACCTTAATGGTGATACTATTAATTTCTTTGTTAACCTTCCGCCAGGGACCGCAATCAATCAGTTATCCTTACCATATATACCCATCATATCATCATGTTGTTGAGATACATATGATGATGTACATCACCTACTAATATCCAATCGAGCCATGTTATAATAATGCTTATACAATTTAAATTCTTGATTTATTAGGGAAAAGAGTGATTAACTATGCGTATTTCAAGTTAGCATTGTTGGAGAAAATCTCACATTAAAAAGCATAAAAGTTGAGAGAGGAATTAAACCTAAATTCAGTTTCTTTGACAAACATATTATCAGACACTAATATTGCAATGTTGTTCTGTTTATAAGGACTTACAATTTTCACCCTTAAAATTTTTCACTTTTAATTAGCTCTTTGAACTTTTATTTAGCTCTTAACGGGAGAAAAGTGTATTAAATATCTACCATCAACTGATTATAAACTAATAAATATTACTGTAGAAAAGAGTTGACATTACCATATGAATAAACTTTTGGAGTACAGAAAAGAGGGTATTGACAATGATTTATTCCAATTGTGCAGAAATTGAGCTAAACTTAACTCAATCCAAAAACCTTTTTTGTGAGCTAAGAATTGTTCAAACCATTATAAAAAATATTATATTTTTATAACTGGCCGATGTAGAATACTTGACACACATCCTCATCCTTAGGACCGGACACATGCAGAAAAATTGCTGTAGGATTAGACATCTGCAGGTGACTCAACATTAAAGACTGATAACTATAATACCATATCGAAAAAATGAATTTAGATTTAATTAAATTTCATAAACTCACTTATGAGGTGAGAGTTGTTCAAACCATCATCGTTAAGGAGAATTATATTTTTATGATCAATCGATATAAGATACTTAATACCTGATAAAACTTAACTTGTCTTTATCTTGTGAGAGGAAGCACTGATAGTTGTAGGGCCGACTGGATAATTAAACCTGCAAAAAGGAGTGTTCGATTGAATTCAAGCATTAACACTCCGACGCTTAAGTTAGTAATTTTATAGAATGCTTTTAAAAGGAGTGAAAGGATCTCCAAGGTTCAATACCTGGATCTATTGTATTTTAGGCTATTTATAAGAGTTCTTTGGAATGGTACTTGAGTACTTTGGAGAGCGATAACCGTCAATCAGAGTAGTTGAGCAGCGATGTGACAAGAAGTAGGTGGGGAGTATAGGCATTGGCTTGTGTTAGTGGGTTGATAGAACATGTTGTCCCATCAGTCCGATCGGACATCACGCTTTCCTGTGCTGTCTTTCAGCTCATACTTTACCTTTTTGCCACTGGACTTGGGCCCTGTTTGGGCCGCACTGATTGGGCCTTTGAAAATATATTTTCCTCAGTTATCACTTGTCCTCCCTTCTAACAGGTCCGATCGGGCGAAGTATCATTCTATTATTTTGGCAGGGTTTTTAAATTTTTAGGAGGAGCCCGCTTAAGGAGATGCGTCTATTTTCCCCAGACAGTTGTCTTGTACTTAATGCCAATGTCGCGTGTGTTTCCAGAACGACGCTTCGTTTTTTGCAACTGCAATGATGGATCAAGGACACGTGGTGTCTATCCGACGGGGAGGTTTTGGAGTATTCTGAAAGCTTTTCACCTATAAATAGGCAGGACTGAAGCAGATTTTCTTCACTTTTCGGTGACTCTTAACGAAACTCTGCCAAAATCTCTTTGTGAACTTTGCTATTTGAAATCCTTGCCAAAAAGATTCTTTGTTGAGGGAAGTATTTTGAATTTCGGGGAGTTTCAAAGTGTCTGCGAGATTACCCAAGTAAGTAAGCAATCCCTGCCTTTAATTTTATATTTCAATCGTCACATATACACTTTTTACTTCTCCTCCACAAAAAATGGCTTCAAGCAGTAGCCCACAAATAGATAGAAACTTCTTGGAGGATTACGAGAATCGTAAGCCGCTTGCTCAGCCTTCGCGATTGATAGAAGCGAAGGTGGCGAAAATTCCTTCTCGATACCATCTTCCGGCAGAGGTATCAGTGATGGCCTGCCCTACTTCCATGGCAATTACAGAGGGACCTTTTGGCCGTGAGAGGAATGAATGATTCATATGCCATTTATGGAGTTTGGATGCGGAAATGAGGCTTCCCTTTGGAGCATTCAAATCAGCACTGCTCAGAGGTTATGTAATTGCCCCTAACCAATTGATTTCAAATGGATGGAGAATGGACAAGGAGGTAGCTCGAAACCATAGCTGTTGTCGATGCCCGGATTGTCGCAAGGGACAAGGAGGTAGCTCGAAATGAACCAAGCCAGCGATCTTCAGGGAGAACTCAAGAGGGCCAAGCTCCACCCTTAGAAGATATCCTGAAGGGGCGATTTAGCAATGACTGGTCCGTGACCAACAGGGACGTACCTGCCTTCATTTATCAAGGTCTTGCTCAGGAGAGTGACTTTAAGGCGATGACAAAGCTTAATTTGCTCTTCTAGGAATACGGATATTTCAGCAACAAAGCCTGGGGGTAACACTTGTGGCTTTAATTTTTATCTCTACTTTTTTCTTTTCCTTCATCCCTTTTGATTAGTTCTTCCACTTCCTTCTCTCAGCTGATTAAAAGGGAGCTTCATATACACAGCATGGTGGCTTATGCTCGAGCAAAGTGGGAGGATGTTGTTCGACAAAGGAAAAAAGCTGAGATCGCCATCGATGTGACGAAGAAAGAAGTTGTGCTCTTAAAGTCAGAGGCAAAAGAGCTAAGGAAGTAGAAAACCCGACTGGCTCAAGACCTTAAGTCTCGACAGAACAAGGTGGATCGCTTGAAGGGAGATGTGGCATGCCTTGCTGCTGACAGCGCCTTGTGCAAGAAATACGATGAGGAGTTAGACAGGCTGAGGGACGAATACTACAATTGAAGAACGACTGCCTTAAAGCCAATGCTGACAAAGACAAGGCACTTATGGATAGAGACAAGGTTCTATCAAAACATGACCTTCTCCTGGCAGAGAAGAATTCCATGGAGACAGTTTTAGCGGAAAAGGAGGCAACTTGGGCTAAAAAGTTGGCAAAAATGCTGGATGCTAAAGGGGAGGAGGTCATTGATAAGTTGGGTGAGGCGCAAGGGACGTTGTTGACTCGGTTAATCTATGCAGCCAGGCAGCGATTTTTTGAAGCTAACCTTGACTGGATGGAGGACCTGAAGGCTCTTCCCGATCCTCCTTCTAGCGATTAGAAGGAAGAGGCCTCTATGGTTAAAGAGATTGAAGGGACAACTGAGGAAACCTTTTCAGCACAACCGGTGACTGTCAATTTACCAAATGAACCTGAAGTCATTCCTTCTCCCCTTGCAAAGCCCGAGGTCCCTTTACCAACGGAGCCAAAACCCACTGTCTCTTTTTCAAAGGAGTTAAAAAATGGTCATAAGATTACTGAGACTATGGCAGGGCCCACATCTGAGCCAATCGGTTCCACTGTAGAGATTGTAGACATAGAGGCTTAGTCTTCTTTCTTGTAACTTTTAAAAAATTTCCGGATGTATATACAAGATTCCGTTCACTTTTTATCGGAGTCACAATTCTTACCTGGAGTAGGATTCATTATAAAATTAACCAAGTGAAAAGCAACCTTTGCATAAAATGTACGAAATCAATTAAGGAGAGTATGGGAGCACTTCTTAAATCATAAAAACCTTTGCATAGAGTCAATGATCATCTGATCATATCGGAGAGAGTTGAGACAATCAGGACTATTTCGGTCGCAGTAGGTGACGTTGAAATTTTTGATGTTACCGAAGTATTATTCTAGTAGATACAAAGATTTGATATAAGTTGGAGTGGTTTGCAATTTTGCACATTAAGTATAGGGGAGATATAACTCATTTAACTGTTATACTTCGCATTTTGAGTGCAAGATAAACGTCGATGGAGATGGAATGAAGGAGTTTCGTATCGATGGTTGAGGTATAGTGTCGAATCTATCAGACTGAATGGAGAAAGGTTTTCGTATGTCAAGATAAGCGTTGAGCCTAATCATGTTGGGGGAGTCGTAGTGGAGAAATCTTTCACATTTTGGGCTTGGGACAAGCCTAGCGAATGACTATCCCGAATTCCGATTGGGATCTATAGAGAATGGAGAAAAACCAATAATCTGCAAGCAAACAATCGAACTAACAAAATAAACAAATACATAAATAGAAACATACCTTTTTCGAAGATGAAGAAAAATGGAGAAAATTTTCTTTACTGAATGTGAATTTAATACACGATTATACATGGTACTTCTTGAGTACTCCGACATTCCAGCTTCTGGGAATATTTGACCCTTCAAGGGTTCTTAGTTTATATGTACTGAAACTTAAAACCTTGGAGACTTCATAGGGGCCTTCCCAATTTGGTATCAGTTTCCCAACTCCGGCATTTCTTGAGCTTATGTCCGCTCTTCTGAGCACCAGATCACCCACGTTAAAAGTTCTTGCCCTTACTTTTATGTTGTGGTATCTAGCGACTCTTTGTTTGTAGGCGGCAATTTTGGTACAAGCATCTTCCCTCTTTTCTTCTAACAGGTCTAAATCTTAGCGTCTATCCAAAACATTCGTTCTACTGGAATAAAATGTTGTTCGATAAGACGAGAGACCAATTTTTACGGGTATCATGGCCTCGGAGCCGTTGACAAGAGAGAATGGCATTTGATGGGTGTCGGCTTGTGGAAAGGTCCTGTAAGACCATAAGACGCTATACAGTTCCTCAGTCCAGTTGCCTTTTGCCTCACCGAATCATTTTTTCATTCCTTTGAGGAGCGTTTGATTGGAGACCTCGGTCATCCCGTTGCTCTGGGGATGGGTGATGGAGGTGAACTTAAGGCCTATATTGAGGCTTTGGCAAAAGTTTCTGAAGATTGAACTGTCGAATTGCTTGCCATTATTTGTAATGAAAACATTAGGTAAGCCATACCTACAAATGATGTTTTTCCAAGCGAAGTTTTTAACTTTCTCCACCATGATCGTAGCCAGAGGTTCTGTCTTGATCCACTTGGAGAAGTGATCAACGGCAACAAGGAGAAACTTCATTTGCCTTTTTCGTAGGAAAAGGGCCCCAAAATGTCCATGCCTCATTGGTCGAACCACCAAGAAACTCCGATCAGATTCTGATCTGCTGCCGATTGCTGATGACTCTTTTATGGATTTGGCATTGTTGACATCTTCTCACCTTCTCTTGGGCATCTTTGAAGATGCTTGGCCATTAGTATCTAGTTTGGAGGGCCATCCTCATCATGGCTCTACTAGCCTCGTGTGCTCCACAAATGCCTTCATGGATTTTCCTCAAAATATAATCTCATTCCTCCTCCGTTACGCATTTGAGCCAGGGGTTACTAAAAGATTTTTTAAACAATTCACTATTAATAACAAAATAATTTAGGGATTTACGAGATACCTTTCGGGCTTCCGCCTTATCCTCAGACAATTGCCCTATTTGTAGGTACCGTTTGATGGGGTTTATCCACGTTTCCTGAACTGCCTCAATTTTCATCATTCCTGGTTCGTCTAATGAGGGGTTCGGTTGGTCAATGATGGTTATGCTTTCTTCCACCATCCCTTACTCGACAACAGACATTTTGGTAAGTCGATCGGCTACTAAAGTTTGATCTCTCTGTACCTTCTGTAGGACCCACTCGGATCCACATTCTTCTAGCATCTTGAGTGCCGTCTTGATCTTTCTAAAATATTGTATCATATTGGCTTCTCTGACCTCGAAGGTGCCCAAGACATGGTTCATCACAAGCTGGGAGTCGTTTTTTATGACAATCGATTACGGTCGAATGGCATGAAGTAGCCTCAGCCCTTGCAAGAGAGCCTCGTACTCTGCCATATTATTTGAAATTTTAAAGTTAAGCTTTATTGCGTACCTTATAACGATTCCCAGGGGGCCTATTATTACGATGCCTACACCTCCTCGGCTGTCGTTCGTAGTTCCATCCACAATCATTTCCCAATTTACGGGTTTGGGGTGGTCAGTTACTTCCTCACCAGCGAATTCAGCGACGAAATCTGCTAAGGCTTGAGCCTTGATTGCCTTTTTGGGTTCGTATCTCACATCCCACCATTGAAGCTTAATTGCTCACCCCACCATTTTTCCTTTCAAGTCCGGGGTCTGGAGAATTTTTTTGATTGGTTGACCCGATCGAAAAACTATTGTATATGCTTTGAAGTATTGTCTCAACTTCTTCGTGCACATAATGAGGGTAATGATGAGTTGTTCGACCGGTCCTTTTTTCAATTCTGGGCCTCTGATCACTTGGCTCACATAATAAATAGGCAGTTGTTGGGTTCCTTCTTCCTTGACTAGGACACCTGCAACAGCTTCACCAAAAGTTGATAAGTATAAGTACAAATTTTTACCTGGAAGCGGCTGGCTGAGCAAAGAAGGATTGGTGAGGAATTTTTTTAACTTATCAAAGGCTTGTTGACAATCAGCATCCTAGTTGAAGGATTCATTCTTCCTCAATTTCTTGAAGAATAGTGTGCATCGTCTGGCTGAGGAGGAAATGAACCGCCCAAGGGCTATTATTCTGCCATTCAGTTTCTGAATGTCTTTCACTTTACTTGATGGCTGCATCTCCATGATTGCTTTTATTTTGTCGGGGTTGGCTTTAATGCTCCTTTGGGAGACCATGAAGCCCAAGAATTTACCCGAGGGTACCTCAAAAATGCATTTATCAGGATTGAGCTTCATCCGAAATTTATTCAGTATATTGAAGACTTTTGCCAAATCGGCAGGATGTTTTTCGGGGCTTTTACTTTTGACGATCATATCATCCACGTAAACTTCCACATGCTGCCCGATTTAATCTTTGAAAATCTTATTCATTAAGCGCTGATATGTAGCCCCCGCATTTTTCAATCCGAATGGCATGACCTTGTAACAAAAGGTGTCATCATCCGTAATAAAGCTGGTCTTTTTTTGATCTAGCAACCACATCATAATTTGATGGTATCCAGCATATGTGTCGAGGAGGGAATAGATGGCGTGACCTGCAGTGGCGTCCACCAACTGGTCTATGCTGGGTAGGGGGTAGTAGTCTTTTGGGCATGCTTTGTTAAGGTCCTTGAAGTCAACACACATTCGCATCTTCCTTGATTTCTTTTTGACCAGAACAACATTGGATAGCCATACGGGGTAGTCAACCTCTCGGATTATCCCCACCTTCAGCAGCCTATCTACCTCTTCAAAGATAAATCTCCTACATCGAAGGCATGCCTTTACAATTTCTGCCTAACAGGCTTGCAAGCTGGATCCACGTTGAGCTTGTGGGTGATTACACTGGGATCAATTCTGGTGATATCTTCTGGCTTCCAAGCAAAGGACGCTTGGTTGATCGTCAATACTTGCATGACAGCCTCTTCAACCTTCGTGCTCATGCTAGTGCTAATTTAGACAGCCTTGCCTTTTTACAAACGTCCTAGTCTTGACTTCTTCTGCAGGATCCATTCTTGGTTCCTCCACCTACTCGAGTCATTCTAGACCTGATTCTACCAACATGGCTTCTTTATGGTGCTTGATCATGGCAACGTAAGTGTAATACCCCTAAAGGTACCCTAAAAGAGATAGGTGATTATTTTTGCATAAGATAGAGGTTAATTATGTGACTAATTAAAGGGAAATTATAAATTAAGGATATAATTGAAAAGTTAAAGTAAAAGAATTGTGGTAGAAATGTAATAAGTAAAAAGGATAAAGATTAAAGTAAGAAACAAAATACAAAGAGGGACCAAAGTGAAATTTGTCAAGATTTTTAATAACCAACCAATGATATTTAAGCAAATGGATGGTTATGAGAGAAAGAAGCAACTCTTGGTTCTTTTCTCCTTGTGGTGGCCGGCCATTTTGGCCAAAGAGACACAAAAATTATCTCTTTTATTTTTCTTTCTTTCTTCCTTTGTATTCTCCTTTTCTTCTTCATTTCATGATGCTTCTAAGAAGGAGAAGCTATAGAGAGTAAAGAAAAGAATTTTACAGTAACTTAGGATGAAGATCAAGAGAGGGAGAAAGGAAAAGTAGCAAGAAGATAGGAAGAGAGAGTGTGGTTGAGCTTTTAAGAGGTATGGGAACTTAGGGTTTTCTATGTGTGTAAAAGTTTATGATCTGTCATGAGAAAGATCATAAGTGTTTCTCTCATGTGTTTTGTGGATGATTATAAGCTTGTAAGTGGATTAGAGTTGTTAATTGGTATGGTTGGGTTGAAGATATGAAATATGTCTTAAAGATTATTTGAATAGTCTGTATACTTTTGCTCATATCTTGAGCTATAGTTGTCTAAATGATGAAATTCCAATTGGTATAGAAACTAGACTTGTAAACCTTGATTTTGTTAGAAGAGACCGAAATCTGATTTTTATTGTATGATAGTGAAAATCGGAATTGAATTCTGACTGTGGCTGTGAATGTACCCTTATAAACAGTCTGTGGTTTTTCTTAAATATCTAAAGATTTACAGGTCCTATTGAGGAGATTTTTAATGCTTTGGAAACTGGAAATATAGGTTTAAAACTTTGTAGAAGATATTGTTTTAAGAAAAATTCGTTTGGGATGTTGAAAATGAGATAAAATCTGAGTTTTGAAATGAGTTTATTTGGATTTTGAGCAATAAGCTTGGAGGCGTTCGACTCGTCGCTGTCCGTCGCGAGCGCGACTAGTGTAGCGAGGGCGATAGCAAGTTGCAGCTTTGTGTCGCGAGCGCGACATCAAAGAATGCTCATGTAGGCCATTGTTCTTTTTCGCGAGCGCGATTAACGCCGCGGCCGCGACATTCGTCGCGAGCGCGACAATATGCCTTTATGTTCTATTTTAATATTTGTATTTTTATGACTTCAATTGGGATTTAAAATTGACCTAAACCCTTCTAAGCTTACAAATCATCCTGAATTACAAGTTTACAGTAAGGAATCCTTTTAATTACCAGATTCGCTAATAACAAAAAGGTAAGTTCTATTACCTTAAATGAGTTTATGCATGCGTTATTTCCTTGTAATACAAATAAATGATTGTTTGACAATAAAGAATAGCAATAAATGATAGTAAATTTTTCTTGCATTTATTAATGCTATAGTTGTATATGTTGATACAATGTCACACGATATGAAAAGTAATTGAATTAGGCCTGTACTTAAAGACTTGGTTGTGGATAGATAGACATGCCTATAGGGTTATAGTTGCAGCTGCTATAGTCTGACTCTTATGAGTCTATAATTGTCTCTACATGAGACCATAGTTCTGGCCCAATGGGTCCACAGATTTGATGCCTTCGGGTATCCATAGTACTAATACCTTCGGGTATTTACAGATTTAATACCTTATGGTATCCATAGCACCCGTTATCCACACCCACAGAAAATTGAGGCAGGCACAATTTATAAGATAAATGATATGCATATACAGTTTATAATTTTTCATTCTATGATTTAATGAAACAAGTTATTCCTTCCAATAGTGCATTTGGTTATTCTATATTTGTGAGATATATATATATATATATATATATATATATATATATATATATATATATATATATATATATATATATATATATATATATATATATATATATATATGAACTTGTTATATACTTTTATTGCATGCTTGGTGATAACCACTGTGAGTGGTTATCAACATATTAGTTTGTTCCCCACTAAGCTTTATAGCTTAGTACGGGTGTTTATCCGTGTAGGTACTTGAAGTCAAGGTGCTTTCTGTTGGGACAAGAGCTGCTAATGTAAAGCCAACTCTAGAGATAGAAGAGAGTCAATTAGATTTGTAATTTAAATTTCCTCTTGAATTAAGTATGTTGTACTAAAGAATACTAATTAAGAGAACAATTTAATTGATTATATTGAATATCTAATGTAATACTTTATATTTTCTCATAATACATTGAGGTATGCATGTGTAAATAACAATAACAACTAATAGGACTATAAGGGAAATAGATTATCCTATGTAAAAGAACTTATAGAGTGGAGAGTTTGGGTGGACTAGTGTGGTCCTTACATCTTTGGTATCAGAGCGCCTTGGTTTAGGCGGTTCTGGCCAATAAGAGTATAGAAAGAAGTAGTTATAGAAAATTTGTGTTAGGTGTGTTGGCTTAATGCAGCTTGTCCCTATCTTGTTCCAATATAGCTTAAAGATGTATAAGTTGAAAGGCATTGGGAACAGAGATTAAAGGAATTAGTGACCTTAGAAATTCGAGTCTAAGTGACTCCAATGAAATCTCAGCAATAGCAATAGAGAACTTAATAGGGGTATCTAGATTTATCAGCTAGTAAGTGTCGTGTCTTATAGGATGGCCACTTATAGCCTTCTTTTTTTTTTCTTGTGTAGCCATGTATGACAAATTCGTTCTCCCTTTCTTCTTTACCCAATTGTGCATGGCCTTTATTTTCTTTACATGATTGTTTACGTTTCATTTGGCCTTTTCTTGTTTTCCGATCAGATATGATTTTCAGCATTGCTTTATCGATCGGGTTTGAATTTCAATATTATTTTTTCGATCTGATCAGGTATATGGTTTGGTTTTAGTTCCTCTTTAATCGATTGAATATATAAGTTTCACTTTTTCTTTGCCCAATTGGACACATGACTCTCAGTCCCTTATAAGCGATCAAATATATATATATATATATGTATAGCCCTCAGTTTCTTGTTTTGCCTAACCGTATATGGTTTACGGTATTTCTTTGTTTGGTCATTCATGACCTTATTCTTCTTACAGTACACAGTTATATGTTCCTTTCTCTTCATGTGTACTCATCTACTTAACATTAGAACATTGCTAAATCCTGAATATAGTATAGTACTGTAAGTTTACAAATTACTAAGAAAGTTTTATGATAAAGATGGATTAAGTTAGCAGTGATTACGGTAATGGTAAGTATTTATTTGATGATAGTGAATATGCCAGTTGAATATTGATAGCTTTTAGATAGAGGAATATGTATATGTATATGATGGTATAGAAATGAGATTTTAGGTTTGAATTGAAAAGTACAAGATAGATATAGAGACTATTTCTCTGTTGTACATGAAAATGGTATAAAGGTTAAGTACATGTATATTAAAGATTATGTCTATAGAATAGATTACTATAAAGTTAAGATATGACAGTATATATATGCAAATATATGTGGAGTTACTATGAAAATTTGAGGTTATTGCTATGCTCTGTAAACCTGTCAGTATTTCCTTCACAGTCATGGGCAATTGATGAAATATGTTATAGTGGGAATGGGGCAAAACATGTGCATTGCATATTTGCACTTCATTGCATACATGAAGCATCATTCACTCATACAGCACAGCATCATATGACATGTATTTGGCCCCGACTGAAAAAGGAAACTGACAGATATACGTTGAGCATAGTAATGTTATGATCGTCTGATTAGATCATCTTCATTTGAAGATAGAGTTATAAGAAAAGCAAATCAAAGCAAAGACAAAATTAAGAGAGTGTTATAGTTACAAAGAGATAGAGAAGAGAGAAGAGATAGATTGAATTCAAGAGTGATACGATACAGTATAGAAATGTATATGAAATAAACAGAAAATCAGTAGAGATAGTATAGAATGTAAGATAAGTGAGATAGATATATGGGTACAGATAGAAGTATAGAAATGGCAGTGTTATATGAGTATAGGATACCAACTTTGATGTACATGTTTGAATTTCGAGGACGAAATTCTTTTAGGGGGAGAGATTTGTAATACCCCTAAAGGTACCCTAAAAGAGATAGGTGATTATTTTTGCATAAGATAGAGGTTAATTATGTGACTAATTAAAGGGAAATTATAAATTAAGGATATAATTGAAAATTTAAAGTAAAAGAATTGTGGTAGAAATGTAATAAGTAAAAAGGTTAAAGATTAAAGTAAGAAACAAAATACAAAGAGGGACCAAAGTGAAATTTGTCAAGATTTTTAATAACCAACCAATGATATTTAAGCAAATGGATGGTTATGAGAGAAAGAAGCAACTCTTGGTTCTTTTCTCCTTGTGGTGGCCGGCCATTTTGGCCAAAGAGACACAAAAATTATCTCTTTTATTTTTCTTTCTTTCATCCTTTGTATTCTTCTTTTCTTCTTCATTTCATGATGCTTCTAAGAAGGAGAAGCTATAGAGAGTAAAGAAAAGAATTTTACAGCAACTTAGGATGAAGATCAAGAGAGGGAGAAAGGAAAAGTAGCAAGAAGATAGGAAGAGAGAGTGTGGTTGAGCCTTTAAGAGGTATTGGAACTTAGGGTTTTCTATGTGTGTAAAAGTTTATGATTTGTCATGAGAAAGATCATAAGTGTTTCTCTCATGTGTTTTGTGGATGATTATAAGCTTGGAAGTGGATTAGAGTTGATAATTGGTATGGTTGGGTTGAAGATATGAAATATGTCTTAAAGATTATTTGAACAGTCTTTATGCTTTTGCTCATATCTTGAGCTATAGTTGTCTAAATGATGAAATTCCAATTGGTATAGAATCTAGACTTGTAAACCTTGATTTTGTTAGAAGAGACCGAAATCTGATTTTCACTGTATGATAGTGAAAATCGAAATTGAATTCTGACTGTGGCTGTGAATGTACCCTTATGAACAGTCTGTGGTTTTTCTTAAATATCTAAAGATTTACAGGTCCTATTGAGGAGATTTTTAATGCTTTGGAAACCGGAAATATAGGCTTAAAACTTTGTAGAAGATATTGTTTTCAGAAAAATTCGTTTGGGATGTTGAAAATGAGATAAAATCTGAGTTTTGAAATGAGTTTATTTGGATTTTGAGCAATAAGCTTGGAGACGTTCGACTCGTCGCGAGCGCGATAGCAAGTGGCAGCTTTGTGTCGCGAGCGCAACTTCTGCCGTGAGCGCGACATCAAAAAATGCTCATATAGGCCATTGTTCTCTGTCGCGAGCGCGATTAACGCCGCTGCCGCGACATTCATCGCGAGCGCAACTAGTGTCGCGAGCGCGACAATATGCCTTTATGTTCTATTTTAATATTTGTATTTTTATGACTTCAATTGGGATTTAAAATTGACCTAAACCCTTCTAAGCTTACAAATCATCCTGAATTACAAGTTTACAGTAAGGAATCCCTTTAATTACCATATTCGCTAATAACAAAAAGGTAAGTTCTATTACCTTAAATGAGTTTATGCATGCGTTATTTCCTTGTAATACAAATAAATTATTGTTTGACAATAAAGAATAGCAATAAATGATAGTAAATTTTCCTTGCATTTATTAATGCTATAGTTGTATATGTTGATACAATGTCACACGATATGAAAAGTAATTGAATTAGGCCTGTACTTAAAGACTTGGTTGTGGATAGATAGGCATGCCTATAGGGTTATAGTTGCAGCTGCTATAGTCTGACTCTTATGAGTCTATAATTGTCTCTACATGAGACCATAGTTCTGGCCCAATGGGTCCACAGATTTGATGCCTTCGGGTATCCATAGTACTAATACTTTCGAGTATTTACAGATTTGATACCTTATGGTATCCATAGCACCCGTTATCCACACCCACAGGAAATTGAGGCAGGCACAATTTATAAGATAAATGATATGCATATACAGTTTATAATTTTTCATTCTATGATTTAATGAAACAAGTTATTCCTTCCAATAGTGCATTTGGTTATTCTATATTTGTGAGATATATATATATATATATATATATATATATATATATATATATATATATATATATATATATATATATATATATATATATATATATATATATATATATATATATGAACTTGTTATATACTTTTATTGCATGCTTGGTGATAACCACTGTGAGTGGTTATCAACATATTAGTTTGTTCCCCACTAAGCTTTATAGCTTAGCACGGGTGTTTATCCGTGTAGGTACTTGAAGTCAAGGTGCTTTCTGTTGGGACAAGAGCTGCTAATGTAAAGCCAACTCTAGAGATAGAAGAGAGTCAATTAGATTTGTAATTTAAATTTCCTCTTGAATTAAGTATGTTGTACTAAAGAATACTAATTAAGAGAACAATTTAATTGATTATATTGAATATCTAATGTAATACTTTATATTTTCTCATAATACATTGAGGTATGCATGTGTAAATAACAATAACAACTAACAGGACTATAAGGGAAATAGATTATCCTATGTAAAAGAACTTATAGAATGGAGAGTTTGGGTGGACTAGTGTGGTCCTTACAGTAAGCCTCTCTTGATGCCTTTTGGTCGCCTCTCAAGATGGCGACACCTTCCTTGGTTGGGATTTTCATCACCATATAACGAATGCTGGTGACTGCCCCGGTTTGAAATAATAGAGGCCTGCCAAAATGGCGTTATAAGAAGAAAACATATTAATAACCATAAATGTTATCTTGCAGGCATGAACGAGAGCTTCTTGGCCAAACTCAACGAACAAATCAACCGAGCCTACTACTGATACTATGGCGTTGCCCAATTTGATTAGTAGCGTGGCATTCGGCTTGAGTTATTCAATCGACAACCCCATCGCTCTATAAGCTTGCAATGTAAGCATGTTTACCGCACTTTCATTGTCCATCAATATCCTTTTTACATCGAAATTGTTAATCTGTGCCCTAACGACAAGGGCATCCTCATGAGGGAACATTACGTCTTGTGCATCCTCATAAGAAATGGTGACTGGGGTTGGCCATTCAAATGTTTGAGAGACATAAACGCCCTTACCCTTTCTTTTTCTGGAAAGATCTTCTCCATAAGACGACCCACCAGTGATCATATTTATAACACCGACATACGGTCGACGTGGGTCTGTATTTTTTGGTTTTCTCCGCTCATCGTCATCGTCAGAGTCATCGTCATTATGGTCCGATTGTTTATAAGGACTTGCCTCTCGAGTCGGACCTATAAATCTCTTGAGGGATCCCCTTTGCACGAGTCGTTCAATTTCTTCCTTCAACTGATGACATTCATTGGTTGTATGACACATCCCTGTGGAACTTGTAGTATTTGTTGTGGTTTCGGGTTCTTATGGTCTTTTCATCCATCTTTTTGGGCCAGTTCACCTTTTGGTGGTTCTTCTTGATCCATATAAATACTTGTGCTGGATTGGCATTGAGTGGAGTAAAAGGTCGAGCCTGCTGATAAACTCCCCGATCGGACCTTGATCGTTTTGCCTCCTTTCTTTTTCCCAAGCTCCTTGAAGTGGAGGCTCTCTCTGGACTCCTTGCAAGCCATTCAAAAATTGGAGCTTGGTTAAATATCCGTCCATCTGGGTGTTGTAGCCTATCCAATACGTTGCTTCTTCTTCCACTGCTGGATCTCAGGGCATCATCCAACTGGATATGTTGCCTAACTCTTTCCATCAAATCGAAAAAGCTGACTGGCGGCCTTGTCATAATTGACTCAAACAATGGCCTATCAGCACTGCCATTGGCTAAAGCGGTGGATGTTATTTCCACGCTTACATTCCTCACCTCCGACATTGTAGCCTGAAATCTATCAATGTTATCTCGAAGACTTTCATCAGTCCTCTAATAGAGGTTGCACAGATCACTCACGAATTTTGGCGCCCGTGTCTACACAATGAATCACGTAATGAACAACTCCTTTAGTTGTCAAAAGGAAGTGATCGACCCCTGCGAGAGCTCATGGAACCATGTGAGGGTGTCTCCTCCCAGCGTGGTGGGGAATATCCTGCAGGCGATCCTTTCGTTGTAGGTGTATACCTGTACTTTTGTTAGATATTCTGCAAGATGTGTAGAAGGGTCAATTTTACCTGTATACCTGTCCATTACTACATCTCGCCACCTGGGAGGTAGCTCTGACTCCGTGATTTTCCTACAAAATAGTGAGGTCATGTTGCCGCAAGTGTGATCCTCGAACATTCCTTTCTTGGAGCCTGTCAAGCCAAACTGCTTGAGCTTTTGCTTGAACCATTTGTCCTCATTGCTCATGGTAGCTGGGGCAAGTTCATCCCTCCGTCCCCTCGTGCGGCTACGATTCGAGGTACACATAAAAGACAAATTGCCCCCTATGGATGAAGTGGATGATCTATCGGGGATGTATGGGAAATCCCTGCTTGAGGACCTTGTGCCCTTCCCCTTGTTATACCTATCTGGGGTTCTGACCCTCATCCTCCTACCATCATGAGCTATTGGCTCGTTGATGGAAATCCCCTTGTTTCTTCTTTTTTCGAAATCCTCGATCATGAAATCCGTTTCATGGCTTCTTTCATAGGTTCTGGGCATTTTTTCCTTTTTTAAAGTCTGGACTATACTTTTAGTAAAGTCACTAAGAATAGCGAGCATGTCCCTGATTGTAATAGGGGTATCTTTCGATTGCCGCCTAGCTACCGCGTCAAATTCTGGAAGGAGGTCACTCCTAATAGGGGATCTGAAAGACCCCTCTCTTCTTTTGAGGGCCTAGATCTTCCCTGACTATGATGATTATATTCTCCCGAAGTTCCTTGTGCATTAGATCTTGAACCTACCATTAGGCTCTCAACGAAAGCACCAAATGATAAAGCTTAACTTATCTTTAGCTTGTGAGAGGAAGCACTGACAGTTGTAGGGCCGGCCAGATAGCTAGACCTGCAAAAAGGAGTGTCCGGTCGGACCCAGGTGTTAGCACTCCGATGCTTAAGTTAGTAACTTTATAGAATGCTTTTAAAAGGAGTGAGAGGGTCTCCGAGGTTCAATACCTGGAGTCATTGTGTTTTAGGCTATTTATAGGAGTTCTTTGGAGGGGTAGTTGAGTACCTTGGGAGCGATAACCGTCAATTAGAGTAGTTGAGCGGCGACGTGATAGAAAGTAAGTGGGGAGTATAGGTATTGGCTTGTGTCAGTGGGCTGACAGGACATATTGTTTTATCTGTCCAATTGGACATCATACTTCTCTGTGCTGTCTTTCAGTTTATACTTTACCCTTTTACTACTGGACTTGGGCCTTGTTTGGGTCGCACTGATTGAGCCTTTGAAAATGTATTTTTCTCAATTATCAATACCAATAAACAAAAAAAAAAAAGTTAAAGATACCATAAATGAACAATTGTGAAACGATTATAACAATAATAGGTATTAAAAAATTTAATGTCAACATTTTATTTAACTACTTAACGACTTTGTTTATTGAAATATTTTTTTATTTTATTTGAATTTATCTCATTTATAATTATTGAACTAAAGTGAATTATCTTTTTATATACAAAATATTATAGTTAACTAGGGATATCATTGTTATAAAAAAATTAATAAAAATTTATTATAAATAAAGAGCATACAACCCAATTTGCAATTACAAATAATTTAAAAAGGAACTGAAATTGAAATCTTACATACTTTTGATTTAATTATTATGATCGTTATATCAAATCATACGGTTATATATGATAAAAAGAAGTTTAAATAATCAGTATATATCTATGTGCTGAATTCATCCACCGCCATACAATTTTAAAATAAATTGGACATTTTATGATTTTCATAATTTACAAAATGCATTTTTTTTAAAACCACAAAGTGTATGCTTAATTGGACATTTACATTCACTAAAAAAAATTACTCAATTAGCAATGGAACTTGTTGATTTTTCGTTGTTAATCAAAATTAGCAACGAAAGAAGTGGTTGCAGATTTGACTACGGCTAAATTCACTCATCAATAAAAAAATTTACAACGGTACTATCCGTCGCTAAAACTTATTACAAATTTTTAATTATTATTTCCTACACATGTAGTATCTATATTACATAACCACAATCTTTAAGCAAGCACCAAATATGATTAGCAGTTCACAAACGTAGTCTAGAAGAAAACTCAACTAGCTTTAGCAGATTTTAGAAAATGATTTTTCAGTTACAAAAAATTAAACTTGAGGTTTTATTACAAATTGAAGTTTATGGACATTGTTTGATGAGTCTTTAACAGAATAGGATTTGGAAAATTTCTAGGATTTTCAAGAAATACCAGAATAGTGGAATAAATAAGCAAAAATAGACAAACAGTCCAAGAGAATAATAGTTTGTTCTGTCTATGTTACTACTAACCTTACAATGTCTTTGTCCTTTTAAAATGATGACCTATCTTTTTCTTCTTACAAAACGGTTTGATATTCTCCCTGCACTTCTGAAGAATGAACTCCAAACTAACATTCAACTCTTGCAACTTCATCTGTTCACAGTGGCGAGGCCATATGGGAAGCAAGGGGGGCAATTGCCCCCCTTATTTTTTGAAATTATTTTATTATATGTGTGTGTTAAATAAACAGTTTTGCTTTTTCAAAATTTTATTTTGATCCCTTTTTATCTAATTATTTTTTAAATTTAAATATAACTTATATTTTTACCCTCCTTAATTATAAATTCCAGTTTCGTCACTGTCTGTTCATATATAAAAGTTCAAGCACTATTAAAATGAATAACTTCTAAGAAACAACCACAAAAACACCATGCATAAAAGATCGCATAAAAGTTGAATTCAGCTACTCATAAAATGTAGAAAAACTAAAATTGAAATAAAGCTCAGCTACTAAAAAGTTTAGCCTATACATCTTTTTAACATTTGTATAAAAGTAATTAATTTTATGAATAACTTAAGAATGCTTTGAAATATTAATAACTAAAACAATCATGTTCTGATATATCTAATTTAAGAGCAAAAGTAGCGAAATTTAGTTATTAAGAGTCCATTACTTTGGTTGCTGTGTGGTCCAAAAACATTCATACATATTTATTTATTTATTTAGTTGAACTGATTTACACGATTCTTCATACACATATTTGTTTATTTATTTATTTATTTATTTATGTTTGATGGTGATTGACAAACGATTATTATACAGCCAACGGTTCGGTGATATGTTTCATAGAAAATAAAATATTTTTAAGATGAGTTCACATATTTAAATAAAAAAAGGGTGAAAAACGAAAATAATGACTAAATTTATTCCTTAAATATTAAAAATAGTACAAAGTTATTTTTAAATTTAATTTCTTAAAAAATTCCAAAAATATTTAAAAATTATATATATTTTTTGGTTCTAAATGAAAATTATGGATCCCGCAGTGTGTTACTTTAAAAATATGTTTTAATTTATAATAAGAAAAGTTATTTTAATTTATAATAAGAAATGTTTATTTATAACCGATCTTATCTAATTTTATTTTTAAAGCCAGCAATCGACTTTAACAATCAAGAGTGTAATTAATTATCAGCCATATTTTGTTTTCCATATTGCACATTGAATAATATAATATAATACAAACTAATATAAGTACGGTGTTTAAAAAAATTTATCAAAAATTAATGTGGAGGTAATATAATATATAATAAGTCTCATTATTTTATATATACTATATAAAATAATATACCACAAACTCTTAAGTTTGTGTAATACAATAAATATCGTATTAATACTAAATATCGTCTCACCATCATTACCCTCGTCGCTCTACCGCTACCGCTACCACTATCACTACCGCTACCACCACTTCGTCACTGCCATCGACACAGCCACCACCAATATTGATGCCATCACCATCGCCGTCGTCACCACTACAACCCCTGCTATGCCACCCACCGCTACTATCACTGCCGCTACCACCACTGCCGCTACCACCACTGCTACCACTACCACCATCACGATATCAACCAAATCTTCAATATAATAATATTAAATATGTAACTTATCAGTTATTATACAAAAATTAGGTTATAATTGATAATTTTTTTACATTTTTTGCTCAAATGTTTCATTAAATTTATTATTTAGATTTTTTATCTAATTTTGCTTTTAAAAATACTAATTTTTCTAATAATATATAGTTATTTTTCATTCTTTTCAGTTTTTAATAAAAATTATTTATATATTAAAATTTGAAATTTATAATTATAATTTTGTATCTAAATTAGTTACAATAAAATTAATTTAATTGTATATATTTTCAATTTCTTAAAATATAATATATTACAATATTATATACTAAATGCAGTATAAAATATTATAAGGTAATATTATTTTGTACCAAATATTGTATGGGATAATATTATACAAGTTAATATTACAGAGGTTAATACAATACTTACTAGCATGGGGACTAAAATATGTTCCTTTTGCCCAAGTTAAACTCATCCCACACCTATATAAAAGGACACCAGAACCCAAGCAGTCCCATAAGCAGTAGATTAATTAGCGAAATTTGGGTTTATATAAAGAAATAATAAAACAATGGCAGGGTTTGGAAAATTGGGGACGGATGTAGAGATTAAGTCTTCAGCAGAGAAGTTTCATGATGTGTTCAGCTGCAGACCACACCATGTTTCTGTTATGAGCCCTGGAAAGATTCAAGGTTGTGATCTCCATGATGGAGGTTGGGGAAAGGAAGGCAGTGTTATCTTTTGGAATTATACTCATGGTAAGCTTATTCTTCCCAATCATTTTATTACCAAATTTTTCGCTTAATTACTTCTTTTGGGGCTAAAACACTGCCGTTTCAAGAACAAGATGAAATCTTTAATTGAAGTTTGAAATTAGCAGCCCCAATTAAGTCGCTATTGATATACTTATAGCGATTTGCACTTCACTAATTAAAATCGGTCATTAAAAAAGTCTAATATTTTAATATCGGGCATATGAAATGGATTTTTCAAAACAAAAAGAAAAAAGTTATTAGTAAATAATTAATGATTGATTGTCATGAGAAAACAGATGGGGAACAGAAGACTGCGAAAGAGATAATTGAGAAGATAGATGATGCAAATTTTTCAACAACCTTCAAAGTGATAGAAGGAGATCTGCTGAAAGAGTACAAAAGTTTCAAGCTCACAGTTCAAGCTACACCAAAAGAGGAAGGGAGCCTTGTTCATTGGACTTTGGAATATGAGAAGCTGAAGGAGGATACTCCAGATCCTAATTCATTACTTGAGTTTGTTGCTCATTGTAGCAAGGATATTGATGCTCACCTTCTCCAGCAATCAACCAAATGATTATCATGCCCTATTTCACTCATCTTACTTGGTGCTATATTTGTAATAAATAAGGAATGAGCGCTTTGTATGCTTTAAGGGTGTTTTTTATGTCTCTCTGTGTATTTTACAGCTATTAATAAAAATCTGTGTGGCTTGTTAATTGTATACAAATAAATTTGGAATGCATATGCAAAATAAAATAGTGTATTCCCTCCTTACATGGTAAGAGTTATCTTTAAAGAAAATTTTTATTACATATAAAGTGTCGTTTTGTAAAATGCAGAGAAAATTAATTGCATGTCGTCATTGTTATTGTCAACTTTAACTTTGTCATTGTCATGAAGTGAGATTAAATAGTGATAAAAAATTAATTAATAAATATTAATAATTGATGCATTGAAAACAAATAGAAAAGTATTTTAGTTCATTTGAAATAATTCGTTTTTTTATTCACAAATAAGTGTCTGTTTTCCTTTTTGTATAAAGATTAATGAATTCATTTAGTAATTATCCTATGTTTTCACTAATTTTTTTTAAATTATCAATTAATTATTAGTTGTATTTTAAAAATTAAACCAATATTTATTGTATACATAGCATATTTGAAAAATCATATTTAAATATACACCATTTTTACGAAGCGGAGATTTATTTGTACATAAATTAAAATAGAAAGATGAACACTTATCTGGGGAATAGAACGAACATAAGATTAAGATAAATGACTACGAATTAAGCTGTTTAAGAGTTAATTAAATATCACAGCTATAGGTTTTTATCATTTCCCTTAAACATTCATTGTGTAATTGTAACATTAGACATCCTGCTAACTTGTAACATTAGTTAGTTATCGTCAGTCATTAAGTATCTAGTTAGCCCAAACTTGTGGAATTAGGTTGAGTTAACTAATCTGGTTATTGGATAGCATTTAAGTTTGCATGGATTAGGGAGTGGCACTTGATAATTATTGATTTAAAGCATTTTAATTTTAAAATTTTTAAAATTAATTACACCAAATTAAATATAACTCTTGCTATTACCCTTGAAATTTACACTAAAAAAATGAGTGTATGTTAAGCTGTAAATATGGAGCCTACCTAGAATTTAAAATGTTTTGATACCGTTTTAGAATTGACTATCCAGTAATCAATCCATATCACCATCCTTAATGACTAGGCAAATTGAGATTAACTAAGAAATGGTAATCCATATCGCCAAAATAATATATAATATACTTGTGACGTGACGTGAGGATTAGGAGAAAACAATTAGAACAAAAATTCCTAATTAATAGTAGTGAAAAGTTAGACTTGGACAAATACTTCTCTTTTCGTGCCATTTTAGGAGATAATTTTCTATTTTTTACTGAAATTAAAAAAATAATTAAGATATTTTAATTTAATAAAAAAATTATAATTATTAACAAAAATAAAGTATATAATAAATAGGAATATATATAAAAATCTATTTCTTAATTTTCAGAAAGGATATTTAAAATCTAATAAAATAAAATAGAAAAAATAAATTTTTAAAATGGGATGGAGAGAGAGTATATATCATAACTTAAACAGATATGCAGTCTATACAGTGATTTAATGGCAGGTAGAAAGAAATTGAACGATAAAGGAAATAAAAAAAAAAAAAATCCTTCCATGTCCATTATGATCAGATTTTCCAAATCTAAGGTGGTGAAGATCTGTTATCCAGCTGTTTCTTTGAATACACAAACATAATGAATGATAAAAATATTCAGTGGAGCAATAATTGTTCTATGAAAGATATTTTTTTAGAACACTGATTCATGTAGCATTTAATTAGAGAGTGGAGACAACAATAATGTTTTACTGTAAACAATACAAGAGCTCATTAATTACAAGTAAACTCTCTGTAATGATTTAGGTAATATTGGAGCAACGGTGAACGTGCTAGTGCAACAAAAATTGTACAGCAACTGGTCACACATGCTTGCCAAACTTGGTTTGATACATATGATATGGGTAAAATTTTTCTAAACAGGTTATTGACTCCAGTACTCTTCCTATGGGAATTCCATTGCTGAAGAGCAACAATTAAATGTGCAGGTGCGGCTCCTAGCTTTTCGTCTTCACTACTTTTTCTGCCATTGGAATATCGATAAGTAATAGATTCTTTCTTTATCAATGGGTTTCTTGAGCACTCCCAGTCATGTTTCTCTCATGAACTCTCAAAGGATTTAAGGTTGTGATGTCCATGACGGAGGTTGGAGTAAGGGTGGCAGTGCTATCTTCTGGAATTACTTTCATGGTAAGCTTCTTCTTACCAATCATTTTATTACCAATTTTTTCACTTTGTTACTTTTTTTTCGACCTGAGAATTTTGAAATCGCTACTAGAAATCTCACTACAATACAAAAGACATTTAACAAAGGCAAAACCAGCTGTTGCTAAAATCAAAATCCGATCCAAAATCAAGGCGATAGAATAAGATACGCTAATGAAAACGCTTTTTATTAAGAAAATATGATAAATTGAAGGCTTTTTTTTCTCTAGCTCATTTTTTGTTGCTCTGGATCTTTATTTCTTATTATTTCTCTAATTATCCTGTGTTGTTTTCGGGGTTAAAATACTGCACTTAAGAACTAGATGAAATTCTTAATTGGAATTGAAAATTATAGGTTTCCGTTGCTATTTATATACTTGAAGGGACTTTTCAGTTCATTAAATTAGTCGCTATAAGTCTAAAATCATAATCTCAGGCATAAGAAAAGGAGTTTTAAAAACTAAAAATAGAAATGAAGAATTAATGATTGGTTTGCATAAGAAACAGATGGAGAGCAGAAGACTGTGAATGAGACAATTCAGAAAATACATGATGCAAACTTTTTGACAACATTAATTGAAAGTGATAGAAGAAGATCTGTTGAATGAGTACAAGTGGTTCGAAGTCACAATTCAAGCTCCACCAAAAGAAGGTATTATGGTGCATTGGAGTTTTGAATATCAGAAGATGAAGGAGGATACTCAAAATATTGATTCTCACCTTCTCCACCAATCAACCAAATTATTACTATGCCCTAATTAATTTCACTTTCTTGTGATGATTTACATAAATAAGATATAAGGGATTTGTATGCTTTAAAGTTGATTATATATATATATATATATATATATATATATATAATGTAAATCAAAACATACTCTCTACCTATTTATATTTTTCCCATTATTTTCCCCATTGTCCTAATTCTGAACTTGCGCGCAGCTGGTATATATTGGCCGTCATTTCTGATATATCATCCATAACAGTCTTCCACCAAGATGACATTGGCTATGAATTACAACACTAAAGCATCCATAAGTAGTGAGTTCACCAAGGGTACTGCCCGATAATCTTCGTACTTTATAGCATTGTTCATTTTTTTCCCCTTGAAGTTTTTAGTTTCATTTTTTTTCCATATTTTCTGATTATGTTTAGTGATCTTTTAATGTAAAGGGAGGAGAGTATTTTTATTTGAATGGTGGCATATTATTTAATCTAAAGCTTTGCAAATTTAAGATTTTTTATTTTAATTTTTCTAAAACTCTAGATGGAATAGCGATAAAAATAGGCGAATAAATAAATAAATTTTCATTATATTTAGCGGCGAAATGCCAATAGAAATGCTCATAACTGACATTTACAAATAAGTTCACGACTTGTAATTAAAAAAAAAGCAGTGGAATTAGATAATTTAGCAAGGCGGTTTTCCTGTCGCAATATTAGCAACTGCACATCATTGGTATATAATTTTTAGCGACTCCCTGATTGGCGAGTATTTTGCCAAATGATTATTAGCGACAAATGTCAGTTTTTAGCGACAATTCTTCCTTCGTTAAAAGGAGTGTTTCTAGTGTAATTTAATTGGAAAAATTATGAGATAGGTAATCATTTGAACTGTATGCTATTAATTTTATTAGCAATTTTTTATTTTTTTATTATGTGCCTATCCAATTGAGTATATATCTAGTACGTTTGATATACTGTATGTCAATGAATGTGTACTATTGGACCATAAGATAATATAATCTACTCATCATCCAACGGTTTAGATTTGCTAATGACATATGTACTGTATGTCAAGGATCTGATAATTATGACATCACTCAGCGTAGAAGAATTTATGTACAAATAATATATAAAACAGCTAAAATTTCGGTTATATCTCTTTAATATTTTAATTTTAAAAATTTCGATAGTTTTTTATTTTTTTTAAATATATTTACCTCCGTAATTTTCACACCAATCTATAATTTAGTTGTCTCTCGCTATCCTATTTAAGTAATTACCGTTTATCATTTTTGAAAAAATCACTAATTTTCAAGTAGCATTTATTTTTCATGAAATAAAAAAAGTTCCTTTTTGGTTGTGCAGGCATCACATATATAGATCAAAAGAATATAATTATTTTTAGTGATGATCATACAAGGGATGGTATCACTTAAAAGAAAAAATTACTAGTATAATTTACATTTATAATTTTGAATAAATTACACTGTTTAAATTTAAAATAGAAAATTGAACAAAAAAGGTACCTCGTGAAACTTACCCATCCAGTAATACTCAACAAACCATAAACAAATGTGATTTTTTTTATTAGATTTTATATAAAAAAATACGAGAGAGAGACAAAGACGGATGTTGCTCCCAATGAATTGCATGTGTAAAGTTTGTGTCAGCTTAATGAAATATTTTATTTGATGTAAATATGTCATCATTTGCGTCTTGAGTTTTTTTTAACTATAATTAAATTGGTATTTGGCACCATAGTGTTCTAAATCCGACAAATTTTGACCGAATGGAATCCAAAAATACAACTCTACAGGATCCTATTATAAAATATATTAATCTCTCTATCATAAAAGATAATCAGAAGGCCAGCGAATGGGATACATATATGCATATATTAATGGACCTGTATTAATCACACACTTCCCCATGTGAACGTACTGTTGATTCAACGAGGACAGGTGCGATGCTAACATTTGTCCACTGCCCCACACCAGCATGGGAAGCGAGAGCATGCTAAGCGGAGGAGAAAAAATGGGAGATAAGGGCATTTCTACAAGAAAGAAAAAAATATTTTTAAAACTTCTCCATTATAGTGTAGGTACTTCTATTCAAGTGTTTCTAAATAATAAGCTACCATATAGTAGCAAAATTAAATAAAAAAATCGCTCATATATCTGTTTATTTGTTTAATAAAGAATTTATATAAATCATAATAAATTGTAAGAGGAAGTCATCATTGAAAGAAAGAGTCTCACTTTTTATAAATTTTACTTCATGTGACTTGGCACGCTCCGAGTATTCCTTATACAGACGGCTCTCCTCTTTTAACTTTTATAGCTATTATTGTTATTGTATAATCAAAAAGTCTTTCTACCTTAAAACTACTTTACTGCCCATTCTTAATGGCTGGATTGTCACCTATATGAAATGCCGAAGTCAATATCTTTTTCAGATAATTTATAGCCATAATTCTTGAAATTTTAACTTTTCAATTGCAAGTTGTCACTCAAAACTGACTCATCTTTATATTAATTTCTTAAAAATTCTTTAACCCTAATTGTTATGGGTAGAACTAGACAAAATCTAACATGAACCACAAATCAAACAGGATTGTGCACCATTTGATTTATATGTTTGATTCGGTTATTTGATTTTTAATTTAAATGATTATATTTTTATGTTGAAGTTGATTTTTTTTAATGTTGGCACTAATTGAAAGTTAAAGAACAAAACTGTTTTGGGCATTAAAAATTGAAAACCCACTTACCATAAAAAACCAAACAGTTCAAATCGAAAGCCAAAGAAAGGAACTAAATAAACCAAATTGTGCAGAATTTCTCTTCAATTTTTGATTTAATTCTGAACAAGCATGACTCAAAGCAACTAGTGTTGAGGATTTTTGAAAAGGTCGTTTGAGTCATCACCGACTTTCTCACTCTAGAAGTCTTCATCCTACATACATAAAAAAAATATCTTCCCTAATATTATTCTAGATTAATATTATCTAGAATTTTGTAGAATAACTTAAATCGATTAGTCTAGAAAATTATGGAAACAAATTAAGTTGGTTAAGAACCGACATAAAATTACTATAAAATGAGCATTAGGCTCTCCCCTTGTGTGTGTGCGCATATGTGATAGAAAATTACGTATTTTGTGCGTGTGTCCCCGGAGTGTGTGTCAATATGAGGCATGTGTGTCATTTGTGAATGTGGGAGAGGAGTGATTGTGTATGTGACGTGTAAGTGCACAAAGTGTGTGAGAAAGGTGTATGTGTAATTATGCTAGTGTGAGTGTACAGGTGACTGTAAAATATTACAATTAATATATTAAGTTGAGTTTATTTAATTTAATCTTCTCCAATAAAATTCAATAAATGGTATCAGAGTCAAGTCGGTTAAAGATTGAGGGATTAAAGTATTAGCGATCTAGGATCGCAGTAGTGTGACAAGAAAAAAAGTCATTATTTGTGACAATTTAGAACTATGGAGCTTATTGGTCAGAGACCACGCTTACTTGATAAAGTATGAGAAATTTATTAAGTCACAATGGTAAATTTTTTATTTTTTGGCACAATAAAAAAAGTAATTGACCACGATTATAGTGCATGGCAAACTATTATGCAATCCTTCTTAGAGGGCTATGAATTATGGGAGATGGTGGTAGCGAGACTGCAACACCTTAAACAAGAGGAACATAAGCATCCGCAACTATAGTACATAAATGGAAGGCAAGAACTGATAAGGCTTTATTTGCTCTCAAAATTTCTGTTAAAGGTGATATTTTAAAGTATATAAAAGATGCGAGCACACTAAAGGAGGTATGGGATATTCCTATATCTCGTTATTCGCAAAAAAAAATGAAATGAGGTTACAATTTTTAGAGAATGAATTAGTGGCAATCAAAAAAGGGAAGATGATGATTAGTCAATACTTCTCTAAGGTAAAGTCATTGTGCAATGAAATTTAAGAATTAGATTCAAAAGCTATAGTTAGTGAGTTGTGAAAAAAATAATTATTACCAAGTACCAGTGGTTTATAACAACTGTTTAAGGGTGGCTGACTCAACCAGCATTAGAAGCATTGGAGAATCCGTTGGACAATCAAGAAAGTTTAGCGGCACAAATGGTAAGGGTCACTGTAAGAAATAAGGAAGAGGCATTTTTAATGATAAAAGGAAAATATGGATCAAAAGGTTCAAAATATTCAAAATCCAAATCTCCAAGAAAAATATGGAAAGAAGACGATAGTAATGAGGAAGAAATCGATGAAGATAAGGGAGATAAAAAGAAAAAAGGAGCAAGGTCATCTTAATAAGAATTGGAAAAGCAGCCACAATATATCAGGGCTTTTCTAGTTTTGGTGTAATTTTAGTAAATATTTAGAATTTTGGTGCTACAATAATTATATTTAGAATTTTGATGTATTAAAAAATGATAATTTTTTTATCGTTTTATGTCAGTTTGGGCTCGACTGTCAGATTTGTCAATTCCTATTGAAAAATGCACACAGTGTTGCCATTTTCTATACCTTAAAATGACGACATTTCATCTCTAATTTGGGCATGCTGAAAAACGACAAATGCAGTGGCCCTTTTCTATAGTGAAAAACGGCGCTGTTTCATCTCTACCTTGGGCCTGCATGTGTAGGGCCCGCCCTGTCCAAAAAGGGCCGGTTTGACTGACTTTTTCTAGAAATATTTTTTTTAATATAAAGTTACAAGTGCACGATAATTACTGTGCACTGTAGCAATACTAGAGTAAAACCCATGACTGCAGCGGTAATCTGTGTTAATTCTTTTTTTTTTTTTTAAAGGCATTAAAATGCAGAACCCAACCCTCCCCCTACTAATTTCCACCTTCTCTTCCCTTAAATTCATTTCTCTTCCATTCTTTCTCCATTAATGTTAGTCTCATTATTTACGTTTCTACATTTTCATCTTATTGTTAAAGAAATTTTACTGAAATTATTGCAAACGATTTTGTTGAGGGTTATAAAAAAGGTAATTTTATGTAAATATATTATAAATTTAATTTGTTAATCAAATTTTAACTTTATTTTCATTCTTAAATTGTACGCAGGTGCTGTTAAGTGTGCAATATATTTTAGTCAATATTTTTAAAGATAAATTATTATTATTTTATTTATTTGTGAAGGATAGCGTTAATTTGTAAATGCGGCATAAGTTTGCAATAATTTTTTTTTACAATATGAAGCATGTAATTCATATGAAAAGCTAAAATATATATAGCATATATATTATGTCCCAGTAAAAAAATTGTGTTGACGTGCTATGTATATAAAATTGATTAATGATAATTTTTTTTAATGTTTTTTTGGAAATATTTAAAATTCATTTTGATATTGTAGGTGCTTCGAGGTTTGCAATATATTTGCAGTAGGGGGTGTGCAAAAATCGAACCGACCTGATCAATCCGATTAATCCGAACCGAACCGATACATTCGGGTGAGATTAATCGATTTGATCGGTTCGGTTCAGTTAGAAGGATTATGAATATTTCAGGTCAGGTGAAAACCATCTAAAACCGAACCGACCGACCAACTCGATTTACTAACTATATAAAAAAATACCCTAAATTCACTTTCTCAATTCCTCTTCTAAAATTCACGGTCTTCCCTCTCTTAAGTCTCCACCGTCCTAAGTTTTTCTGGCCGCCTTCTCACCTCCGTCACCCAGTTGCCGATCAGTGATCAAAAAGTTGGTGGAGGATCCCTAATTCCCTACATCAGTTTGCTTCATGTTCCTATCTTCAGATTTCGTTTAACCAACGAATACCGTCGACTCTTTCTTGGCTGGCCAGCGTTCAGAGTCTCCGTGTCGGCGAAAAAGAAACAACGGCAGAACTCTCTTCATTTTGATCGATCCCATCCCAAGTTGAACATTCTTCCTTTTCAGTGTTTTTTTTTATTATTATTAATTTTCTATTTCTAATAATTAATAGTAATTTCCTTGATTTATTTGGTTCGGTTTCTATTTGCAAGTTGCATAACTAAGTCATCAACTGTAAATAAATTCTAATATATTTCCAAAGTAGTCTTCATGTAGGCATGTGTTTGTGTGTAAATCAAAAAATGCTGTGTTTTCTGTAATGGTTGTAATCAATTTAATTGCTGTAAATAATCAGTTTGCTTGCTAGTTTGCTGTTCCCATTTTTACCGGTTCTGATTTTTTACTCGTGTTTTCTGTTATTGTTGTTTCTCTGCCATTATTATTTATTAATATTCTTTCTGTGCACCAACCAAAGAAAAGGAAACATATATACATCTCCATCTTATTCAGTTCCCATTTAGATAATACTTATTTGAGTTTTGCATAGGTTAACTTTAAGTTTTACCCAATTCAATTATTCGTCGCTCATGGGGGAAATTCCTCTTCTCTGCTTCAGGTAACTAAAAATTTCACCTAAAAACTAAAGCTCGGTCTCATTTTTATTTTTCTGGATTTTGGGTTTTAATAATATGCTGGTTTTGCAATTATGATTTGATTTTTAAGGGTACTGCACTTATGATCCTGTGATTGGAACTATGAGCTGGTCTCCATTAGATATACAGGGGTGCATTGATGGCATTTTGAGGTACCGCAATCTAGATGAATTCATCTCTAGAAAAATAAATCTTTAAATTAGTCTATTTGGAGTAAAAGTTCTAAGCTTTAGAATTTTGTGTTTGGAAAGAAGCCACATCGAACTTAGGTGCATAATTCTAAATACTTTTACATTAGATGCCTAAGAATTATAAACATATATGATCGTATTATTGTATTTTTAAGTAGACAGTTTAAATTTTTGTAGAATTATAAACATACATGTACACTTGTACACATTAAATGAAAAAGAACAATAATCTTTTTTTTTAATATAAGAGAACACTTTTTAATTTAATTTAAGTATATTTTAAATTTTATTTTATTTGCTATGTGTTCTTAATTTTATAATTAATTATTTTTCATATTTTATAAATTAGGATGACATGAAGAAATTCAAGCGCGAAGATGATGGCATTCTTGATATATATTTGTTATTGTTGGATGTTTAATTTGATTTTTGATGTTTATTTTTATTATTGTTGATTTGTTGTTAGTGTTATTTGTGGATGTTTATTTTTATTATTGTTTTTAGTGTTTAATTATTATGTAATATATGTTGTAATTTTTAAATTGTTGGTTTGTTGTATTTTTATAATATGTTTTATGGTGTTTAATTGTATTTTACTTTAAATTTCAGTTTAACCAATTAAAAGGAAATTAAATTTCGGGTATTTCGGGTGGGCCGGTTTGGGGCCCGAAAATTATCAGGTTAATCGGATAGGGGTCCGAAATATTAGTAGGGTCGGTTCGGATGATGGTAAATGTGATATTTCTAGTTAATCGGTTTCGGATCGAGTTGACCCAAACCCGGCCGATGCACAACCCTAATTTGAGTCAACATTTTTAAAGATAAGTTATTATTAGTATATTTTATTTATTTTGAAAAATAAATTTAGTTTAAACTAAGATAATTAATTTGTAGAGCAATTAGTTGTTTAAATTTATGATTTATTCAGATAAATTATAATCATCAATATTTGTAGAGCAATTAGTTGTTTGAATTTAGTTATATTATTTTACCGCTATTTTGTCATGTTTTGATATTTAAGAATATATGAAAGTAAAATGTTATATAAATTTATTATATATAGTTTTTAAAGTTAATTGAAATTGAAATTTAGAAGTAAATTAAAATTATAAATTTAGAAGATTAATATAAAAGATTGTGTTCACAAGTTAAGAAGGGAACTAAAATTTTAATTTGGACAAAGAGTACAAAATATTTATATAAATTTTATTTGTTAAAAGAATAAATATTTAAAAAATTAGCTCCATAAAATGAAAAGATTTTTCAATGAGTTTAAATTTTATGGATAATTATTTTTATGGCTAAAATTAGTAAATTAATGCATTAATAATAAAATATGTACATATAATATAGGACCTAGAAAATATCGATACCAGAAACATTTATAATTCATATTGCACTACAAAAAAAATACAGTTTACCGACGAAATTTTGCATTTTACCGCTGGAAATTGACGTTATCGACAGATTTTTAATATTTTACCGACGAAATCCGTCCCTAAAACTTGCATATGAACGAATTTACCGGCGAAAAATTCCGTCAGTAATATTTTTGAAGAAAATATTTATAATAGTCTGTTGGTAGATTTATTGAAAATTCGTTGGCTTTTTTGTCGTGTTGACCTTTTATTGACGAAAATTTCGTCGGTAAATTTAATAAATAAATTATTGAATTAATTTTTTATAACAGCGACGATTTTGTTTCGTCGGTAATGTCGTCGCAAATTTTATTAGTATGAAATATTAATACGATTAAAATGATACCGACGGATATTTTTCGAAGGTAATCCGTCGGTAATATAAAATCTTTTTTAAAATTTTTTATTATTTATTGCAAAAACTATACATTTTCTATTTGTAAATTCCAAAATTAAACACAATAAATTCAATACAAAAGTCTAAAATTATATTTAAAGATATATATTAACTAATAATTTTAATATATAACAGAAATAATACATACATTATAACTGCAGTGTAAATATATTTGTATAGTGCACAATATTTTGCAGATATACAAAAAATTATATAAAATATTCTAACTGTTATGCAAACAATACCAATATTAGTATTGTACACAAAAGTTTGCAGTGCTATACAAAAAATTATCTAAAACAGCCTATGTAAATTCACAAGCACTAGCTGCAATGTACAGTGACTGTCCATAATGGCAGAAGGGTCTGTGGTGGGCTGGTGATCCTTAGTTGTTAATTCTTTGCGTACTTTACTTGTTAAAATCAGTAACAATTTATCGGTCAATTTTTCAGTTAATTTATCTGTGAGGACATCAATCATGCTAGGTATCATTGCCTCTTGCACGACATTTTGTATGTCTTCTGCTGTTGTATGTTCTTGCAACGGTGAACCTGATTGTGCACTTGACCCGTGTGGATCACGAAAATTAGGTCCAAAGTAATGTGTTCCTGCAGATCCGAGACCATAAATTCTATTCCTCTTCGATCCTCCAACAGCCTCATAATAAATCTGAGCCTCATCAACTGAATTTCTTTGAGAAAAATGCTCTTCTCTCAATTCAACAACCTTATCCTACAATCAAATCAATATTAAATAACAATTAATGAGACGATCATCATCATCAACTGAACATCAAGATTTACAAAGCAAAATGATGAAATTTCCAGTCATTAATAAAATAAAAAGTGTTCAACAGTTTCTGTTTACTTGCATCTAATGATGGTTAAATCAACAAAAATAGTAGAAATTATTTTCTTCTAGTATATATCCAATTAATGGCCAAAGGAATGACATCCCATGTTTTCTTATGCCATGTTCTAGTGTTGTACAATGAAAACCTAAATATGAAACTCCACCTTTTGTATATCCTTTTATTTATTTTTTTTTTTTTTGACATGCCAATAAATTCTATTAAATCAAGAAGGCGTACAAGAGGCAAAGATATGTCCAACAGACCAAAAACCCCAACAAAATAATAGGCCAACACAAACACCAATACTCAGCTTTCATACCCACTGCAATCACAGCAGACCCGGCTGAAACTAAAGCTAATAGAACCAATAATCCAACCAATCAAGAAGCAAGACCCAGGCAGCACTGCATGAAGAGAAAATGCTAAAAACCATCATAAGAAGTGCAGCAACCCAGGTAAAGAAAACGCTGAAAACCTTTTGTATATCCTTGTACTATCCCATGATAGACTATTTCTGTGTCTGCACATCCCACACACAACTATATATGCACCAACTTGTTTAACAAAAGTAGAAAAATGAGGTAGAAAAAAAACTTGAGAAAGTAATTTATATACAATTTGCACTACCTTTATGGATATGTATTTACAGTTATCCCTTTTCACTTTTTTAGGAATATAATAATTTTCCTAATTGGACACTGACTTGGGAATAGAGGCAGTATAGCATAAGCTCTCTTGAATAATCAAATCAATAATAAGGCATAATTAAAAAAATAGTTAACCTCAATTTAGCATATTTTATATTTTCTTTAAGAGCCAAAATGTAAATCAATGATAAAAATATTTCTTTTAAATCAATGTAAATAGCATTGCATCATGTACTGCTAAAAACAAATTAGAGGACTATTTTACAAGTGATTTTCGGAGTACGAGTCCTATTAAAATTTTACAACAAACAACACTCTCTACAGTGATTTAATTACTAAATTACAAAATTACATATAATTAGTAAAACGTTATCTAAATTACAAAATTAGATGTTCTATAACATTATAGGATTAGGATTAAGAATCCAAATTATTCAAAGAAATAGAAAAAAAAAATATTGATATTGTACTGATATTATTAATAATTGTTAAGTCATCAAAGTTACCAGAAAACGATAGTTGCCAAAGTAGCATGTGCACCATGGTTTGTATAGCAATGATGAAACATCAAGCAAAATGCAAAATTGCTACTACCAACAACCATTTTAGAAAGCTAAAGCTATTCAGGGACTCACTTGTAATCATGGCTGAAATGCTGGAATAGAGTGCTTAGTGCTTCTATAAATGCTACAGAAATGGTAGCTGTTGATTGCACTTGAGAAGATGAGGCTTCCAGTAACCAAAAGGCCACACCAAAAGCATGCGCTTATGAGAAACAAAAACTAGGCGATAAAAAATGGTAAACCAAAATTCATGTTGTTTCACAATTATAGCTTTTTTGTCGATTCAATGTGCAAAGAACTCATCATTTTTTATTGTAAGCCTTCAATTATAGGAACAGGTAAATACAAAAGTACTTCTAAGCATTCTATATGCTCAAAAAGGGACCAAGTCTTTAAATCCACAACAAATTAAACCAAGTTTGCATAAATTTGGCTCATTGACTTCCAATATAAATTAATTGCGATACATTTAAAGTGATTGATGAACACACACACAACATAGAACTGCCTAAAATTGAATGAACTGAATTAACTAAAATGTCATAACGCAGCATTTGTCCAACCACTTGCTTTGCACTACTTCTCAAAGCTGAAAATGCTTTGTATGTTTCACATAATTCAAATAGTAAAAGCAGCAGGTTCATATTAAAATACTGTAAATACATGCTTCAAAGTTTTCACATTTATGTACAGAATGTCTGAATTGTATCTCACACTACTACTGAGATTGTTAGTTCTCAATATAAAATTGAGTCTAATACAATAAATTAAAGAGAAAAAGCAGCAGAATCTTATTAAAATACTGTAAATACATGCTTTAAAGTTTTCACATTTATGTACATACTTAATGTATGAATTGTATTACACACTACTACTGAGATTGTTAGTTTTAAATATAAAAATGAATCTAACACAATAGATTACAAAGCAAAAGCAGCTGGTTCAATATTGCATCACACGTGCATGCCATCAAACAATAAATTCTTTTGATTGTACAGTACAAAGGCTAATAAATTAAAAAGAAGGAAGCAAAAGTTCTGTAATTCTGAGCTCTGTATACATATAAATATAAACAATTAATTAATGGCATATACACATTAAAAGAGAAGAATTCATTTAGCACCCGAACTCATAAATACGGGCAAATAACAATAATTGGCCTAACAATATAAAACAATACAGTTTGCCCATCAACATATGCATAAATTATAATCTTCTATCAGGGCCCCTGGGTTTTTATTAACAGAATACCAATCTGCTTATGGCTAAGCAACAAAAGAAGCAGATTATGGCCAAAATGACCATACCATCAAATTGGAAAACTGCAAAAACGGCACGTGCCAATTGAAATAGTCAGCTATCAATAGGTCTCCCTGTCCCACCTATTCTATAAATCTTCAGGTACCAGAGACCAGATTTTAGGATAAAAGATTATAGTATAAATGGTTACGGGTTTTTATTAGCAGAATACCAATCTGCTTCTGGCCGAGCAATAAAAGAAGCAGATTATTGCCAAAATGACCATACCATCAATCTGGAAAATTAGAAAAGGGCCCTACGAATTGAAACAGTCACCTATCAACAGGTCTCCCTGTCCCACCTATTCTATAAGTCTTCAGGTACCAGAGACCAGATTTTAGGATAAATGACTATAAGATAAATGGTTACTTTACTACCATTAATTACTAGCAATCACACATCATTATAACGATCATCATTTGTATATTAAGTGTGAAAAGAATTTTCTAACTTACCAGAAAGATGGAAGAAAATGCACTTCAGGTTATAATTGACCCTGCATCCTTTAGTAAAAAATGCTTCTTTCTCTTTCTCTGCCTTCTCAGCTAGCAACTTCAATCAATAAAATAAAATCAACACAATACTTCAAAAAAATTAAGGGAAAAATTGAAACAAATGCTGATAGCAAAGTAAAATCTATGAGCAATTCAAAGCAAATTCAGCAAGGGAAACTGATAAATTATAATTGGCTGGTTAGATTCGAAGTGAGAGCAATTTTGGACATTGTATTGGAAAACACACGAGCTTTTCAACTGAGATTGTTAGAAAATTGCAATGTTTTCAGAATTGGACCAAATGTTGGACCGGCATGCTAACTGGTTCAATCAGGTTTTTTGTTTTTTTATTGTAAAATGCAATTATTCATAAAAAAAATGAAAATATTATTTTTTGATAAGCTAAAGAATATTATTGAAAGAAACAGCAGGCAAAATGAGCTTCCAAAAAACAGAGTGGTCATAAGACCAAAGTGCTGAAAAACAAAGCAGAATTCCTGCCTAGGCCAGACCGCAGCAAAAACCAAATAACAACTATCACAACGAGAAACACATGACCCAGCAATAGAATTCCAAAACCAATAATTACAAGAAAGACCAACCAAACACAGCAAACAAGACCTCTGTCAGCCCTGTCATAAAAGCATACAAACACAACCCAGGAAAAGCAGTCCAGTTAACAAAAGAAAAATCGCAGAACAAGAAGAATAACTGCTCCCTTTCAAAGAAACAGACCGGTATAACCAATAAAGAGAGAGCACAAACGGTACCCCACAAGCAGGGAATTCAGCTGAAGTTAAAAAAAAAAAAAAAAGGACAACCAGCAAAGCCCAGGAAAAACCTGATTCCAAAAGAATCAGACCCATATCGACAGAGCTAAAAGAAGCTACCGCATTTAGTATCAATGACAGTATATACAAAAAAGTGTGTGTGTGTGTGTGTATATATATATATATACACACACACATATACAAACATATATATTGAAATATATTACATATTTGCCTATAGGCAACATAATGCCAAAATAATTTTTAATCGGAGATTTTAACAGAGAATTCATTCAAATCGAACAGAAGAATTTGGACCCAAAGGTGAGAAGAAACGCTAGTTTCCGCAACCTTACGCAAGTATATTCAAATGCAAGTATTGAGCTCTAACATTCTTTTAGTTCCACGAATTAGTTTGAGGCCATAAAAGAACAATACAGCAACAGGAAAGTATATTCAAAAATTACAAATTTCACCCCGATTGATGGCTATTTCAAAAATTAACTTCAACAGCTATGGCTATTTCGAAAAAAGAAAAAAGCTTATAATCCATAAGGACCCAGCCTAGTTCACACTATCAAAGCGTACAGCCAGCAAATAACACATCCTCCTCTGCCTAAGACTAACAATTGATAGCTAGAAATCGATTGTTGAACCCATAGCCATTATAAATACTTAAATAAAAATTTTTTAATTAATTTACTGACTCTAATTATAACTAAAGCTCAAGAATACAAGACACAAAATGAACACACGAAATGAACCTTAAGATACAACAGAGATAAAAGAGAAATCGGTCCCTTTTCTAACCTTTTTTCTAGAGATTTACAGCGGTGAGACCCTTGTTCGACAGTGAAGCGAGGATGAAATCTAGATCAAGTGAAACCCATCTATTAGGGCAAAGAGAGTTTTGTTAGAAAAACTCAGAGAAGACAAAAAATGAAGACATGCGAGGTCAGATTTTTTTTTTCCAGAGGAGAGATGTTAAAGAGGCTGATACTAAGATGAGATGAGGGTTTGATTGAAAAGGGGGAGCAAATAACCCTAATTTTTTTTACTAATATTAAATATAATTTATTTTATTTAAAATCTACCGACGGTTTTACCGACGCCTATACACTATAGGAAAAATCATAATTCCATCGCGTTAAATTTTCATCCTTAGTCCATCGCTATATTAGGCGGTAAAATTTTTTGCATTTATTTACTGACGGAAGATAAACTGTCGCCATATCGGTCGGTAAATCACCTAAGAAACTTATATTACTGACGGAAATTTCGTTGCTAAAAAGTTAAATGAGAAAACTTCTTACCGACGGAAATAACCGTCGGTAAATCGGTCGTAACAATTTTCTGCCAAAGATACCGACGAATTTTTTATTTTGTCAGTAAAAAAGGTCATCGTTTATCAAATTTATTTTTTTAACTACGCTTTTTCGATTTGGTCGTTAATCCATCGGTAATATATTATTTTTACCTACGGAAATTAGTTTATCGGTAAAATCCGTCGGTAAAATGAATTTTTTTTTGTAGTGCTAGAGAATAATTAATATGAAATATAGTTGATTATCATTATAATATTTCAAGTCCCTCAGCAAGATCGCGGAGACTAAAGGTGAGGAGCAAACCGACATTTGCAAAACTTATTGATAAGATGTCAATTAAATTGTACTTAGTTGCAAATTTCAGGGTTAGTAAAGTGATATATAGGTGTCCTGTTAACAACCATAAGTCAAATTATTGGCTGCTTATTAAGTTAATAGATGATGATGATATTGATCAAATTTATGAAAATTTTGTTACACATCCTAGATATATTATTGCGGAGATAATTGTTGAAATTGAAAAAAATTTTATTGGAAATGAACAAAATGTGTTGAATAATGTTAATTAGATGAAAACCGATGTAGACAAAGATACCATCCGATTGATTCACGATAGAAATATTTTTGGTGATAATTTGTATTTTGTAAAAGGAAGACGTCAGTCCAATTTTAGTACATAGTTTAAGGATCAACCATAATGTGAAGGGGTTGATGATTTGGAAACTATAGAAGCAAGTCTTTTTAGAAGTTTAGGGGGAAAACCAAATGAATTTTGCATCATGTTCTAGCTTTAGATGTAGAGATGTCGCATGTGACGATGATAATGCTGCCAATAAGGGGTATATTTCTCTAAATTTTCATCCAGATGAGGATGATGAAGACATAAACTTGAATGATGCTAGTGAGGAAACCGCCATAGGAAGGGATGATCACTTTATGCCGAGTAGTTCAATCCATGTGATGAAAAGCCTTTAGAATTTGAACATGTATGATGTCAAAGATGATGTAGGTGGACAATATAATATTTCAAAATTTCATTTTCCATCACTACACCACACAAATGTTAACTTTATAGAAATTGAGATTAACATATCTAACGATTTACCAATGTTAAGATGGGATGGTGTTTTTAAGTTATACGAAGGCTTGATATTCACATCAAATGATGAAGTTAAGGCATGTGTAAATAATTTTTGGATTCAGAATAATGTATTGTATAAAGTTGTTGAATCTAAGCCTTTATATTCGGTGGTTTGTTACTCGTGTGCCGTAAATACTGGCTATCAATGAAGACTTAAAGCTATGAAAAAAAGGACATCTTTTTACTAGATTATCAGTATATACCAAGAATCCCATAGTTGTACTACGTCACTGGTATCTCAATAGCATAGACAATTAGATACATAAATGATTTGTGATTACATCTTGGAGATGATTAGTGTAGCTCCTAATTTCAAAGTTAATGTTATAATGGTTGACATCAGTAGTCATTTCAACTAAGATGCATATACAGCAAGGCTTGGTATACGTAGACCAAGGCATTGGAGGAGATATTTAGGAACTATGAGAATTCATATGGAAAGTTGTCTGGTTATCTAAAGGCTATGGAGAAATACAATCCAGGATTTTTCTACAAATTTATTGTTCACGGTAGTGTACAATCAAATTGTAAGCAATTTAGAAGGCTCTTTTAGGTGTTTAAGCCATGTATAGATGGATTACCACACTGCAAGCCTATATGGCTAATTAATGGTACATTTATGATAGGAAAGTTCTATCAAACTCTTTTGATTGCAAATGTTATTGATGGCAATAATTACTTGTATCCGATAGCATTTGTAGTGGTTGAAATTGAGAATAAATCAAGTTGGGGTTGGTAAACGACATGCATAAGGATGTATGTCACTAAGCAACCAAGTATAACTGTTATTTTTAACTGACATACGAGTATTATGACATTATTTCGTGATGATAACAATAATTAGAAGGAGCCATTAGCTTAGCGCCATTACTACCTATGCCACTTTGCTAGCAATTATAGTACCACACATAGAAATTTCAAAATCAAAGACATGTTTTATAAGGCCGGTATGTCACTTATAATTATTTTATGTTAATTGTGCAATATTTTATATGTTGATAATTTAAAAAAAATTAATATCCATTAACCCTAATTGACTAGAAACAACTTCCAATCCCGAAAGTTTACGACACAAATGGAAGAGACAATGGAACTTGATGTTGACTCGTACAACTAGACAATGCAAAATTCTTTGGAAAAGTGGGCATTATCACATGATAATTGATGGGTGTCGAAATCAACAAAAATAAAATTTCTACTTAAAACAAACTTGTAATAAGTAATGAGTAGGATCAAATCCACAGGGATTGGTCGAATTTAATTCTTTAAATAACTATAAATTTAACAAACTAAAAATAAAAGATGGGGGGTTTTGTAAACTAAAAATTAAAAATATAATTAAATTAAAAAGAAAAAGAAAAATAATAAAATAAAAATACAAAAAATAAATAAAGACAAAATCAATTGATAGAAAATTTCAGTTAAAGGTATTTGCGGCACATGATTCAATTTAATAATCATAGATAAAAAGATAATTCTAAAATCATGCAATGGACCGGTTATAGTCATCAGCTTTGTGCTCCCGATCAATCTTTTCGCATTAATACGCTAATCAAGTAAGACTATAATTAACCCCTAACCAATAAACAACCCTTTAATAAGTATAAAAATCTAATTTATTGACAGAATTATAATTTAGAAAGACCCAACCTATGTCAACCAACCTACAAGTGAGATTGATTTAGACCAAATCATGCATTTACTTAATATAACAACCCTTGTGAGGAAGCTACACTAATTGCTAATTATTATTGATTTCACCAAACAATTACAGATTTGGAAATTTCAATTTGTTATATGTTATTTAATTAAATGAACAACGGACCCTTATTGCACATAAAATAAATAACAATCGAGATATGGCTTCTCTAAACTACAATAAATAACATAAACATCACACTAAAATTAAAGAAGAAATTAAAGCACAAATAATCTCATAGCAATTAGTTGAATCTTGCCTTTGAATTAACCTTTAACCAAAATAAATGTTTAGTCACTCATGGCTATTACAAAACTAAAACAAAGAATTAGAATTAGAATGGGAATTATGAACCAGAAGAAGATTCGATCTCCCCCTTTTATTCCTAATAAACCTCTTAAAATAGAAGCAGTTTAATGCTACCCAAATAAGAAAAATAAAATAAAATAAAATACTAAATAGAGTTCAAAATTCCTAAAACTTAAATTGATTAAAAAATTTATGGTGGAATGGAATGCTTCTTATTTTGGCAATGTAGACCAGACAATTGCTATGATTGAAAAAGATTTAGATAAGATTGATAGGGAGCTGGAACGTGAGGGCTTTAATTTAATACTCAGAAACTTCTTGATGGCTAAAAGAGCATCGCTTACCAACATCTTATGAGATAAATGAAGGGCCAGGGAATTTATATAGAGACAAAAATCAAGGGTCAAATAGCTCAAGGAGGGAGATTGAAATACGAGTTTTTTTTCCATATCTTGGCTTCGTTCAGAGGCTATCGTAACCATATTAGTAGACTTGTCACTCCTAAGGGGGTTATATCTAAGCCTAACCTTATCAAGAAAGAGGTGTATAATTTCTTTGTTAACCTTTACAAAGAAGACAATCAAAGCAGGCCAGCTTTCTCTACTAACTCCTTCAAAAAATTATCTCGGGCTTCAACAACGTCCCTGGAGTCACCTTTCTCTCTTAAAGAAGTCAAAGCTACAGTCTAGAACTATGAGAGTTCTAAAGCACCAAGACCAGACGACTTTAATTTCTCATTCATCAAGGCAGCATGGGAAATTATTGGGTTTGACATTTTTTCAATGGTGGAAAAGTTCTTTGTTGACGGGAAGATTCCTAATGGTGTATCCTCTTCCTTCATTACACTGATACCAAAAATTGAAAGGGCAATTAACATTAAAGATTTCAATCCCATTAGCTTGATTGGCTGCCTCTACAAAATTATTGCAAAACTTCTTGCAAACAAGCTGAAAAGAGTTATGGGCGAAGTTATTTCTGTTGAGCAATGTGCATTCATTAAAGGAAGGCAGATCTTAGATGGAGTCCTTATTGCTAATGAGATAATCCACTCTCTCAAATCCAAAGGAAGAGATGGAGTCCTTTTCAAGGTAGATTTTCACAAAGCATTTGACTGTGTCAATTGGCAGTACCTTGATTCAGTCATGGAGTTGATGAATTTCGAGGTAAACTGGAGGTCTTGGATAAGAAGCTGTTTCATTCAGCCAAGGTATCAATTCTTGTTAATGGTGCTCCTACATAGGAAATCAAACTCTCTCACAGTTTGAGACAAGAAGAACCACTCTCTCCCTTCTTATTCATTATCGCGGCAGAAGGTCTGTCGGTACTTATTAAAAGAGCAGAGGAAAGGAATATTCTCAGAGGCATCAATCTCATTATGAATAGGATGGAGGAGATCATGGTTTTGCACATTCAATACGTGGATGATACAATCATTTTCCTGGAACCTGAGTTGAACTACTTACTATAAATGACCAAGATTCTAAAAATTTTTACGCTATCTCGGGGTTGTCAGTAAATTTCCATAAGAGTTCTTTGATTAGTGTGAATGTGAATCAGGTATGGCTAAAGGAATGTGCTAATCAAGTTAGATGCAAAATTCAGAAGCTCCCATGTCTGTACTTGGGCCTTCCTTTGTGAGCTAATCCTAAGAAAAAGGAAACCTAGAAACCTATTATTGAGAAATTTAAGAGCAAACTTGTTGGCTAGAAAGGGAGACGTATGTCCTATGCGGGGCAGTTAACTCTCATTAAATCAATGTTAATGAGCTTGCGATCTACTACATGTCCCTTTTTAAGACGCCAATGGGGGTTCTCCATTCCTTAAATGCTATTATGAGAAACTTCTTTTGGAGTAGAAACAACAGTAAAAAACCATTCAATAGAATTCCCTGGAAGACTATTAAACTGCCAAAAAGGATGGGTGGTTTGGGAGTTAGCTCGTTGTTTCATAGAATCTATGGGCTTTTCTTTAAATGGTACTGGAAGTTGAATCTTGATTGCAGGTCACTCTAGCAAGAATTAATACATAAGAAACATAAAATTGAGAAAGTCCTGATTTCGAAAAAAATTTCTAGTCACAACTCCTCAATCATATGGAAGGACATAGATAAAGTAAGATCTTCTCCTTCCTTATCCAAATTCTTGGCGATTGATGTGGGGTGTGGAAACTTTTGCCGCTTTTGGCATGATGTATAGATAGCTGAGCTTCCATTAAAGGAAAAATTCCCTAGACTGTTTAAAATTGCTCTACTAAAAGATGCAGTAGTAGTAGATTGTGGCTTTTGGTCAAATGAATTCTGGGTTTAAGATCTAAAATGGAGACGTTTTCTTATGCAATGGGAGCTGATATCACTCTAGGAATTGATGGATTTGCTTAAATCTGTTACTTTATCTCGAAATACTCTTGACAGGAAGGTGTGGATTCATACTTCAAATGGTAATTTTGCAGTTAAATTAGCAACCTGGTATCTCTTCCAACATTTTGGCGCTGATCCTGTAAATCTCATTCCTTTCTCTCTGTTTCTATGGAAGAACTTATCGCCCCCAAAAGTGGAATTATTCCTCTGGATGTGCTCTTTAGGCAGGATATGTATTAAAACCTTCTTGGTAAGCAAAGGTATTATACCAGCAGATGACACTCCATGCCCTTTGTGTAACAAGTCTCCTGAGCATGTGGACCATCTCCTAGTGCAATGTTCGATTTCTTTGGAATTATGGTACAAGATTCTTAACTAGTGGGGATATGAATTTTGCTTGCCTGGTGGGTTCTCAAAATTGGTGGCTCAATGGTCTTTCTTTGCGCAAGGCTTCATCCAACAAAAAATTTGGAGGATCATTTTCCTAGCTTGCATTTTGGTGATTTGGTTAGAGAGAAATGTGGTAGTATTTTTAGGAAGGAGGCAAAGCTCAGTCTCTCTATTTCACCTCAGTCTAGCGCAATCATCCTTCTAGATAAAGGCTTATAATAACCTGAATATTCTGGGTGAACAGAACTTATTGCTATCAGCAGATGGTATTAAGAAGCACTACCTACCTCGTGTTGCTAGACCCAATCTTGTTTGGACCCCACCCCTACATGGATTGATTAAGTGGAACACGGACGGCTCATCCTTCGATAACCTAGGCCCCGCTGAGATTGGTGGTGTCTTGAGGGACACGGCTGGTCTGGTTATTTGTATGTTTTCTTGCAACATTGGGGTGGCTAACTCGACTCATGTAGAAATAATGGCTGTCCATAAAGCTTTCCAAATTTCCTTGGACTTTTTGGTTCAACAGGATATGGTAGTCATCTTTGAACTTGACTCTGTGAATTCTGGAGAGAATAAATTTGTATTTTCTCTATCTATCAAACATTTACAGAGATGGGTTTATATATACATGAGAGAAGCAGAGAAATTACTAGTGATTAATACAAAGATAACAATTGAACTATTAGAGTTCAAGGCAAAGTGAATAACTGAGAAAGAGTGTCATGTATCCCTTAACACCCCCTTGAAGCCGATGAGTGTCATGAACATGAAGACAGTTACAAAGAAGCAGGAAGCAAGAGGCACCAAGCAGCTTGGTAAAAATGTCTGCCACCTGATCGTCTGTAGGAAGAAAACAAATTTTAACAGTGCCATTGTCAACCAATTCACGAACAAAGTGGTAGTCTAATTCGATGTGTTTCGTTCTCGCATGGAACATAGGATTCCGACTAAGATAGATAGCCCCAATATTATCACACCACATAGTTATCTTGCCCACATAACTGTAACCAATATCTTGAAGTAATAACTTTATCCATAATAATTCAGCAGTAGTATTAGCTAGGAACTTGTATTCATTCTCAGTACTGGAGCATGCAATAGTGGGTTGTTTCTTGGCCCCCCAGGATATAAGACTATTTCCCAAGAAGATACCATAACCACCAGTGGACTGACGATCATATGGACATCCACCCCAATCTGCATCTGAGTAGCTTTGCAACTGAGTGATTGGGGAAGATGATAGTAGTAAACCATGTCTGCAAGTACCTTGAAGGTAACACATGAGTCTTTTTACAGCCTTCTAGTGAGTGTCAGTTGGAGCATGCATAAATTGACAGAGTTTGTTGACTGAAAAGGAGATATCTGGTATGGTGAATGTGAGGTATTGAAGAGCACCGACTACCTGCCTGTATTCCAAACCAGTATGAAGAGGAGTACCCATTGATTTTGATAAGTTAGGAGAGGACGCCATTGGAGTAAGACAAGATTTTGCCTCAAGTAAGTTTGCTTTGTCCAGTAGATCTTAAATGTATTTGGATTGGTGAAGGAGTAGGCCATTAGGAGTATGTTCAACCTCAACCCCCCCAAGAAATATGCCACACGTCCTAAGTCTCGAATGGAAAATTATGCCTCCATAAGAGAAATGGTACGTTGAACTGCTGCCATGGAAGTACCTGTTACAATAATATCATCAACATAGCATAGGATAAAAGTGGAATGGCCATTGGTGATTTTCACAAAGAGAGAATTATCTGCTCGTGATTTATAGAACCCATTTGAAACCAGAAAGGTGCATAAATGGGAGAACCATTCTCTTGGAGCCTGTTTGAGCCCATATAACAACTTGCAAAGAAGGAACACGTGGTCAGGTCTTGTATTGTCTGTAAAGCCAGGTGGTTGGCTCATGTAAACAGTCTCTGATAAATGGCCATGAAGAAAGGCATTTGAGACATCCAATTGATGGATGGGCCATTTGTGAGATGCTGCAAGAGCTAGAATGGTTCTTATTGTAGTGGTTTTCATAACAGGGCTGAAGGTCTCCTTGTAGTCAATGCCTGGTTTTTGTGTATATCCTTTAGCCACAAGATGGGCTTTAAATCTATCAACTGAACCATCTGGATTCCTCTTTATTTTAAATAGCCACTTGCACCCAATAATACTTTGATTAGAAGGGCGAGGCACTAAAATCCAGGTGTTGGTTTGTAGCAAAGCCTGAATTTCAGTAGACATGGCATCACGCCACTCCTGGTACTTCCGTGCTACTCTGTAAAAGGGAGTTTCTGTTTTGAGATAATCAGTGGTAGCAAAGGTATGAGTAAGGGCCAAATATTTTAGAGGCTTACGTAGTTCAGGTAGACGAAGTCTCATATGGTGCATTTTGGACACAATTGGTGGGGAAATGGGAGTATCTGAAGAAGAGGTGGAGGGTGAAGCATGTGAGGAAGCTGGTATAGGAGATAAAGAGGGTGTGGGGCTGAGGTGAGGTGAGTGAGAGGACACACCAAATGGGAGACCAGTAGTGATCGAAATTGGTACCTGCCATTACAACCAAGGAGAATCAGAGGGCTGCTGGAGAGTATGGTCCCGTGAACGAGGCTGAGCAAACGGAAATAATGACTCATCAAATTGAACATGTCGAGCAATGTATATGCGCTCGTTAGATGGATGGAAACAGACAAAACTGGAGTGAAACTTGGATTTGCCTAAGAAGACACACTGATGACTACGAAAGGAAAACTTATTTTTGTTATATGGGCGAAGAAATGGGTAAATGGCACAACCAAAAATCTTTAACTGGGTGTAGTTAGGAGGTTTTTTAAACAACCGAAAATGAGGAGACGGATTATGAAGGGAAGGAGATGGTAAACAGTTGATTAAATCAACACTTGTGTTAACTGCATAATTCCAGAAACGTAAGGGAACTTTAGAGTGAGCTAGTAAAATGAGAGTTGTGTGTATGATATGACGAATTTTTCTTTCGGAAATACCATTTTGTTCATGAGTGTGAGGGCAAGCAAAGAAGTGAGTGATGCCCGTTTGTCGAAAATGAGCTGAAAGTTTTTGATATTCTCCACCAAAATTAGAATGAAACTGTTTATATGACCATTAAATTGATGTTGAACTAGTGCTTGAAATTCAAGAAAGGTATGAAAGACATCACTATTGGATTTAATGAGTAAACCCACGTATATCTAGTAAATTCATCAATAAAACAAACAAAATACTTTTAATTTAAGAAAGAAGCAACAGGGGCTGAACCCCATACATCAGAGTGGATAACCTCAAAAGGAGTAGTACTACTCCTAACAATTGGAGGTAAACGATTTTTGGACAGTTTACCTAATGGACATGAAGGACACTTATTACTAAAAGAAGAAAACGGTAAAGAATTTGACTGTAAAATTTTTAATGTAGTGCATGAATTGCAGTGGCCCAAATGTGCATGCCACGTATCAAACGAGACCAACTCTCCAAGAAATGCCTGCTTAAGCTCGGATGGTAGCAGGTATAAGCCTCCATCATTCGGGCCTCTCAAGAGGATGGCCTTCGATATCTGGTTCTTAATCAAGAAATGAGAGGGTCAAAATTCAAAAAAAATCTGTTATCATTGGTGAATTTTTGAACAGATAAGAGAGATTTAGTAAGTTTAGGAACAAGAAGAACATCATTAAGGCGGAATGTAGAATAGGAGGAAGTACCAGTGTGAGTAATGGGCATACCTTAACCATTGCCTACCCTTATAGTGTCTTGTCCATGGAAGCGTGTCATTGTTTAAAGGTGAGTAGGATCAGGAGTCATATGATGAGTTGCTCCTATATCTGGATACCAAGGGCAGGCTAGAATGGGAGCTAATGAAGGAGGTGAATAGAATTCAGAAGAAGGCTAAGCAGGATTCTGCGTCCAGGCAATGTTGGCCTGCCTTCCATAAGAGCTGTTATTCTGAATAGAACCAGAATTATAGTTAGAATAATTGGGCATGTTGGGCTCATACCTGCATTGACAGCGATCAACTGTGTGATTACGAAGATGACAGATTTGGCATGGTCCATGCTGTCGACGTTGATTGGAGGTTTTGTGTCCCTTGTGGCTAGTAGTGGTAGGTGGTGAAGATGGAGGTGGACCTTGTGCAAGGAGGGCAGATGGAGAATCCTGAAAACTCTTCAACAGCACTTCATGGGCAACTAAATGGCCATACAATTGATAAAATGAGGCAGGTGGAGATTGGAGAGCAAGTGTGGTAATAATAGAGTGGTACTCAGGTCTAAGGTTACGAAAAATTATGGCTTACTGTGTTGTGGACAGTGGAGCGCCAGCAGAGGCAAGCTCATCAGCAAGGGCCTTGGCACATTGCAAGTAAGCAGCAACACCTGTGTCTGTTTTCTTGAGTTCCTGCAACTCTATGTGAATTTGCAGTTGACGATTTTGAGAGACAAAGCCAAACGCATTTGCCAATGCCTGCCATGCATCATAGGCAATTTCAACACCTACAACATAAGTAAAAACATCTTCAGTGAGAGAGGCAAAGAGCCATGTCAACAGAGTTTGGTCCTTGGTAAACCATATTTCATATTCTGGATTGAGAATAAAGGAAGTAGGATCAGTTGGAGAGGGAATGGTGGTGGGAGGTTGGCGAGAGGATCCATCTATGTGATTTATAAGTTTATGACAGTGAAGAATAGGGAGAAATTGGGTTTTCCAGGTCATGTAGTTTGTGCGATTTAATTTAATGGTAAATGCATGGTTGGTGGAAAAAGCTTGGGAGTTTGAAGTGGGTAAATTTTTTGTAATGGTGGTGACTATGGTGGAGGAGGTGATGGCAGGGTATTGTGCTGTTGGCGTTGAGGGAGATGATGAGTCTGCAGGTAGTGAATAGCTAGAGGAAGAAGAGGACATGGAGAGGTCTAGGTTAGCTCTGATACCATGTAAATTCTGGAGAGAATAAATTTGTATTTTCTCTATCTATCAAACATTTACAGAGATGGGTTTATATATACATGAGAGAAGCAGAGAAACTACTAGTGATTAATACAAAGACAACAACTGAACTATTAGAGTTCAAGGCAAAGTGAATAACTAAGAAAGAGTGTCGTGTATCCCTTAACAGACTCAGCGACTGTGGTTTCTTAGCTTTAAGGTTCAATGAAAGACAGATCTTGGAAGTTAGGCAGTATCTTCAATGAGATTAACAACTTTATTTCTAGGATAAAGCATATTCGGTTCACCCACAATAACATAGAGTGTATTCATTTTGCAGATTCTCTGGCTAAACAAGGCTGATCAAGGAAGACAGATTTCGTGGCTTGGATCAACAAGTAGTCATCAACCTTGTGTCAGTAGTTTTGGTCTGTAGTCGTTAACATGGATTTTCTCTCTGTTCCAGGTGCAGAGGAATTTTTTTGGTCAGTTGATCTATCGGTCTGAATTGTTACTCTTCTGGGTCGCCCAGTTTCTTTATGCTATTCTTTCTTGTTTGTCCCCTGTTTCTTGGGTCTGAATTTTTGTAATTGCCCTCTGGTTGTTGCTGGCCTTTTATAATAATTCGGACAACTTATCAAAAAACAAAGGCAAGTCTTCATGTCGTTTTTCTGACATTAGACGTGGAGTCCACATTGTCACGAAAAGGCAATTAGTTTGTTGTTTTTAACACACCATAAACTTAAATAAATATACTGTGGCACTACATTTCCAAATTCTTTACAAAAACACCCCAATAAAAAACAAATCCCAATATATCAACAAATAAGAAGTTGAGAAACAAGCAAGCAGTGGTGTCATGCGAACACAGAGGATTGAAGAGCAACTTGAAAATAGGGTGCTACAGGCAAAATTATTTGAATAACTTTTAACTCCTGCAAATGCTTGGAAAGAGATAATGTGACATGAAGCATAGCAACAATGGGTTGAAGAAATCATTAAAAAGAGAAAACTATTAACAAGTCCAAAAAAAACAATAAAAAAAAGTTTGATTCAAAAAGAAAAATTTGGTAATTAAAACGGACTTATACTGCCAAAGAAATAGCAAAAAAGAAAAATCGAAGGTGAGGGAGAGTGTTGAAGTCATCGCCGGCTTTTTCACCCCAGAAGTTTCCATCCTACATACATAAAGAATATCTAATTATCTTCCATAACTAGAATTTTGTAGAATAGTTTAGATAGCTGAGTCTAGAAAATTATGGAAACAAATTAAGTCCATTAACAACCCGCATAAAATTGCTATGAAGGTAGCATTAGGCTCCACCTTGTGTGTTTGCGCATTTGTGATAGAAAATTATGTATTTTGCGCGTGCGTCACTAGATTGTGTGTGTCAATATTGTGAGGCATGTGTGTCATTTGTGAATGTGAGAGAGGAGTGATTGTGTGTGTGCCATGTGAGTGCACAAAATGTGTCATAAAGGTGTGTGTAATTATGCTAGCGTGAGTGTATGAGCGATTGTAAAATATTACAATTAATATATTAAATTTTAAATTTATTTAATTTAATTTTCTCCAATATAAAATTCAATAAAAATAATACAAATTTGGATCAATTTTGAGTGATAAACTGAAATTTCACTGAAATTAAATGAACATAGATACCAATACGAAAGAAACTATGAATGCAAAGTATCTAAGAAATTGCTAAGTCAATTGTCAGCATAAAACAAATTAAAGGCATCGACAACTTTTTAGAGACTGAATTTTATGTTACGATAAAATGAGGGACATAGGAGTCAGAAAGATAAATAGTGAAATATGTACAAAGGAACCTAATAGATAACACATTTGCGGAAATTATACAAAATTCAATTTTTTTAACTTTTTTCTTAAAAGAAAAATTGCAACATCTTTTAAAATACAACTTTTAAAATTTTTAATTTGAAAAACACAACTAGTATATCAATAGTGCACAAGTGATATATTAGTAGTATACAAATAATTTTAAAAACACAACTGAAACATAAGTGTTATACAACTGACACATAAGCATACAAGCTTTTGAGATTCCAATTAATGCGGATTTTTAGCGAATTTCCAATTTACAGAATTTACATTTTCTTGTTTGAGAGAAAAAGAGAAAAGGTGTAAAATTCTTTTTGTGGTTAGAAAATTAGGGAAAATGTACAAATTGTAAAAGAAAAGTTGTATAGATAAAAGGGGAACTTTAAAAAATATTGTACATCTGAGAAAGTGAGAAAGAAGGGGCTTTTTTTTTTAAGGAAAAAAATTGTGTAAAAATCGCAAATCATTTTCATGCACCTATTTCACTATATGATTGAGTGACTGGTAGAAAAAAGGGATCTTTTCATTTTTACCCATTTTTCAATTTTCAATTTTTAAATATACCACTTTTACTAAAGACAAAAAACTTTATTTATGGCAAACTTTCATTTTACTTCTTATTCTTTTATCCTTGTTGTCTTATAAGATCATTTCTAATATTTATTAATGCAACTCTAATTTTTACAATTAATTTTTCTTTTCTATACATTTCTTGTAAAGATACTTGTCTAAAATTTTCTGGTATATCCTCCTGAGATTGATATTAATTCTCGTTGTTATATAAAGCTTCAAATTGTTCATTTATTTCAGTTATTATTTCATTAATATTTTCTTCCGAATTTAAATTTAATAGACTTAAATATTCGTCAAATTTTTCTATTACACTGACCATCTTATTTATAGAGTTTGTAATTTTTGTTTAGAAAATTTTAGATCTTCTAATAATAATTTTATTATGTTTGGATTTGCATTTATTTTCTTTAAATAATTTATTCTTTTAATTAATTTGGTTATATTTTGTTCTTGTTTTATAATATTATTTTCAATATTCATTTATATATCTTCTATATTTTGACTAGCTAAATTTATTTCATTTTTCATTTTTTCTATATCGATTTCTAATTCATTTTTTATAGATATTAATTCATTTTTTATTTCTTGTAACCTAGGTAATCCATATTCTTCTTTTATGTCATATATATTATTTATTTCCATGTATTTGCATTCATTTCTTGCTTTTCGAATTTTTTCTTTATAATATTTTATTTTTCCTGACATTTCATAGATTGATTTCAATATTTTATCTATATTTTCTTTAATAACAAAACTTACTATATATGACATTTTACTTATTTTTATTTTTACTTGTTTTTATTTTTATTTATTTTTATTTTTACTAGGCTCTGATACCAATATTAGTCGGAATTTGTTAACGGATCGTTTTCAAAAATAAATAAAATCTAAAATTCAAAATTTATTATTATGAATGATTTTATTTTTTATTTTTAAAAAGGTGCGTGGCAGAAGACCATGATAAATAAATTATCCTTTGAAAACCAGTAGCCCGCAGGTCTATTTTGCAGCCGATATACCTTATAGAATTAATTTCTTCTTCTTCTGAAATTAGTGCTATTTGTATTTCTAATTATTTCTTGACAAGTTTCTATTATTTCTGATATAATAGTATTTTTTACAAAATTATCTTTAAATAAATTATCAATAATTTGAGCTTTTAAACTATTTTCTAAATTTGTGGTTCCTATTATATCTAATTTTTGTTGAAAAGTAAGATTTATATTAGCTTTTATCATATTCATATCATTAATAACAATATTTATTTCTCTTTCTTCACTTAAATCTTTTGAATTTAAATATTCTAAAATATTCATCATAAAGAAATTCTATTTATTTTATTCTTTATCATTTGAATTCTTGATGCGTTTACTTCAAGTATATATTTTAAATTTTCTATTCTTTCTTCTATATTATATATAGGAACTAAATTCAAACTAATTATTAGTCCGTATAGTTTTTCTTCTTGTTTTAATTGTTCTTTTATTAAACGATTATATCTATGTATATCATTTATAGTTGTTTGAAAATTTTTAATCTGTTGTTTTAATTTATCCATAACAACTAAAAATTGTAAAAAATTTCATTTTTAAAAATATTCTTTCATTTCACCATTTTCTTAGCATGCAATATCCAACTAAAAAATAGAATTGAAAATTATAACCATAACTAATAGAGATCAGGGTTTCGTTATACCTTTAAATCTCCTTCAGTGGTCCACTATGCTTCCTTCAATGCTGCTAGACTCCTGCTATCAATGATTTCTGATAACAGCTCACCCTTAGATGGTTAACGTTCTGGGTTAAGTTAATCGTCTCCAAGTTTAACCTTCTGCCCTTCTTTACCTTAAAACGGGCATGGTAACATCAGGAGAGACTACTGAACAATATTCAGCTAACAGCAAAGTTGTCGTCATGTGAATTTTCTGATGAGGATTTGTGGTATATGAGTAATCTGACTCTCTCAATATATCGAAAATAATTTTCTATATTTCTTAAAGGTTTGCAAATTGCTAAGTACTATGGTTACTCAGAAAGAAAGATTTCTGAAATTAGAATTTCATTTCTGAATAAAAGGTTTTACAAATAAGCAGGCTAATTTTTTAGAGAGAACTAAGCTTAGAGTTTTCAGCCGTGCTTAATACAAAAGAGTGATTGGGTTTTTATAGAGGTTAAACCCTGCCTCTATTACATTATTGAACTACATTATTACATTCTATTATTGTTATATTACGTAAGTGCTTACGATTACATTTCTGTCTTCTTTCTTCAATTATTTCTTGATTTTCTTCAGAGGGGGTCCAGCTCCACTAGCTCTTGTCGCGAACTTTTGCTTTCAGCTGGAGATTCCTTTTTTATCTGCTTTTTGAAAAGTTCTTTGGTCGTTTCTGCCATTGGTAGACTTTCTTCTATTATTGTGTCGAGATATCCTTCAAGAAGATATTTCTGATGCCATTCTGTAGCTGGATTGGTGATCAGAATATTATCTTGAAAAATAGTATAGTATTTTTTATTATCTGATAAAATTTCTCTAAGTCCACGAACATTTGCTTCAATGGTCTTCATCCTCATTTCTGGAATATTTTTAAGGATTAATGGATGTAAATTGAAAGTCTTTTGTTCATCTGGAATAAGTTCTTGTTTAGTAGTACCCATTCTGATGAAAGTTTCTGTAGGAATTTCAACATTCTTAACATCATCCCATTCAGGAATAATGCTAAAAATACGAACATAAATTTTATTGAATTTTGTAATTCCATTAAATATCTCAATTTGAGATTTAACTGTTGCTGGGAGTTGCTGTACTTCTTCTAGGTTTTCTCCTGGATAGATGGTATGAACCAGTCCAAAACGATAAAGTTTTTGAATTGTTCTTGGATCTGCTCCTTTTCTGATGATTGCTTTGTTGTATGTATTGTTGATCGGAATAGTACTTATTCCGACTGCATTAGTAACTTTTGCTAAATATTGCAGAGCTTTAAAAAATTTTGCTTCCCATTGCTTCCGAATTTCTGTATTATTTAAGTGAGATGTCTCATCATCATTCCATTGCTGAGATGATAATGAAATATCTCTAGGAGTTATCAATCGAGAATTAATATTCCCAATCGAAGATGCTCCCAAATTTCTCGAATTTACTTCAGGTGATGATTTAGGACTGCCCAAATATTGAACAGAGCGTCTGAGCATCATATTTCTCGAAATTTCTTGCTCTAGTTCTTTCTTAGCTGTAGTGCCAAGAACAGTCATTTTTTGAGAACTAGTGCTTTCTTCCTTTGCTTCCTTTTGACGCAAAAGCGCCTGTGCATAATTCATAGAAATCTGACTAATCTCATTATCTATTTCTAGAAGATGAGATATAGCTTTTTTCATAGATTCCATTACTTCTTTTTTCTCTGCAGTGAGTTTTACAACTCTTTCTGAATTTCTTTCCATTTTTCTTTATCCCTGCAAAGAAAGGATTAATCTTTTTCTTTAATTAATGGTCTACTTAATAAATCTGCCAATACGTTATCCTTTCCTGGAATATACTCAATATCAAAATTAAAGTTAGTAAAATATTCTTGCCATCCCATTTTCCTTCTTTGAGCTAATTTTCCATTATAATTTTTTGTAATAAAAGACTTTACTTGATTATTGTCAGTTTTAACTATAAATCTTTTTGATATTAAAATCAGTTCAAATTTTTCTATAGCATATTTTACAACTAATAATTCTTTTTCATTACTATGATAATTCTTTTCTGTATTCTTAAATGTTCCTGAAGCGTATCCATATATTTTCTTACCATCTTTACTTTTTAATATTGCTCCCCAATAATCATCTGAAGCATCTGTTTCTAATAGTAATTCTTCATTTTCTTCTGGTAAGGGTAACTTTGGTAATTGGTTGCAATATTCCTTTATTTTTATTACTGCCTTTGTGTCAATATCTGTCCAAATCCATGGTTTATCACCTTTTAACTTGTCTTGTAATACTTTTCTCTTTTTAGCGCATTCTTTAATAAAGTCACTAGCATATGTAACATGTCCTAAAAATTGTTGAACCATTTTTCTACTTTCTAGTTGATCTGGAAACTTTATTAAAGATTCTGCTATGTGTGGTTGTAATTCAATTTCTCCTTTTGTTATAGAAAATCCTAAAAAATCTATTTTCTTTTTTGCTATATCTGATTTTTCTTTTGATAACATAAGTTCATGTTTAAAACATCTTAACAAAAATTGTTTTATATGTTTATAATGTTCTTCTAAACTTTTACTAAAAATAATTATGTCATCAATATATACTAGACAAAAATGTCTTAAATCTTTAAACATATCATCCATTTTTCTTTGAAATATTTGAGGGGCATTACAGAGTCCAAATGGCATAACTAACCATTCGTAATGTCCTCTTGGAGTACTAAAAGCTGTATATTTAATACTTTTTGGATGCATTTTTATTTTCCAAAATCCTGATTTACAATCAAATTTGGAATACCATGTCTTTCCTTTTATACTATTTATAAGAATTTCTTTATTAGGTATTAAATATCCATCAAATTCTGTCGCTTTATTAAGTTTTTTGTAATTAATTACCATTCTTGGTTTATTTCTTTTTATTTTCGCATGATTTCTAATCATAAAGGCTGGACTACTATAAGGACTTTTACTTGGTCTAATGAGCTTTTTATCTAATAATTCTTTTATTTGTATATCAAATTCTTCTTCATCTTCTTTATTGTAAAACATTCTTTTGCTTCTTATTGGTATTTCATGTTTTAAATTTATTAAAGCATAAATACCATTTTTCTCCCATTTTTTCTATAGGATTTGTTCCTATACATTTATCTAGTAGAAATTTTATTTCTTGTGGAGTTGAAAAGGTCTCAACAAGTTGAGTGTCTTCATTTTTCCTAATGGGTTATTTTTCTATATTCTCACCACAGTTCGCTGTGCGAGGTATTAAAGGTGAAGATTTCCATTTAAAGGCTTGCTGAAGTCGGGGGCATATAATTTTATGTTTACAAGGAGTTGTTAGACGAATATATTGAGAACCAATACTTAAAAGATAATAATTTGTTAACCAATCATTTCCTAATAAAATATCACATCCATGATTTATGGATTGAAAGACTTTATTTATTTGAAGTATATTTGACTGAACTTGGATTATTACTTTTTCTGTAACAAGATCATATTTGGTTGTGTTACCTGTAATATCAATTCCTAATTTATAATATTTAGTTTTTTGCCATAAATTTTCTGGGAATATATAAGGTTGAGCTAAAGTTATTGCAGATCCTGTATCTATGAAGGCATGATATGAAACTGTATGATATTCTTTGTATATGATTTCTATATTAATATAAATACTGTATGGACTAGTTTCTATTCCTTGAAACTTTGTATTCATTTCCATCATATTGAAACATAAGAGAATCTTTTGTAAGGTTATATGGTGATATTTGTTCTAAAAAGTCTAATCCTAATAAAATTGGAATTTGTGTAGAAGAGATTGTATCCATATGTATTTGTATTGGAATGATTACTATTTTTCCTTAAATATCTGTTATTGCCAAATTTATTTTGACATATTTATTAATAGTATGTTGCTGTCCTGAATAATCTAAAAATTCATAATTTTCTTCTAGATTATATTTTTGGAATGAAAAAACTAAGTTTTCATGAATATGACTTTTTGTTGCTCCAATATCGATTAATGTTTTTAAAGATTTCCATTCTCCTCCAATATCTAATTCTGTTTCTATATAATATTGTTCTGCTTTTACTGATGATCTTAAATCAATACTTCTTCTGGATTGATTATGTATTTTTCCTTGTTCATCTAATAATAATATATCATTTTTGTTTGATAAATTTTCTTTTGAACTTTCTCCTGAGGATATTAACAGTTTTTCTCCTATATATTGTATTCTTGGTATAATTCCTATGTTTTTATTTCTTTGTCTTAAATCCATTGTTAATTCATCTAAAATTGTCATACTAGATGGAGTTAATTGTCTTGGTGGTATATATTCTATTAAATCCGAAAATGTATCATCAATATCAACTTGTAATCGTATATTTGTTTTTTGTAATTTTTTATGATGACTTGTAGTAAATGCGTATATTATTCTGTAAGTTACAGAAAATACTTTTGATCCATTTGACATTTCTATTCGATATAGTTTATGATATAGATTAAGTGCTTGGTTTATATTTTTATCTTATAGGCTTACTGAAAAATCTGGTATTATTGTGAATTTTAATTTTTTGTATACTAAATTTCCTGATACAGCTCCTAATAGAGCGTCTATTGGGTCATTTAATATTCTATTATCCATGCAAAATAATTGAATAGGACTATCTATTCCTTGTCTAAAATGTGCTTTAATAATTATTTGTATTGCTCCTAAGTATAAGTTTTTATATCTATTTTTATCTGGTAATTTGGCTAAAGCTTTATTTATTTCATCTTTATTTATTAATGGTATTACTGTATTTCCTTTAGCTTGATATATATCTATTGCAGATTCATAATGTTTTGCAATATAAGTTGCTTTTACTATTCTATTAAATCATCTTCTTTTAAATATATCTTCTTCTTTAAGATTTAGTCTATGATTATTTAGTTGACCAAATTTTTCTTCATCAAATGTTTTATTATAACTAAAAATGTTGTTATTATCTATGATCTCTTGATCTTCAATATTTGATGTCATTTTATTATTATTGTTTATTCTTCATCAGACTCAATTTCAGAATTTGACTCTGTCTCATTATCAGAATAATTATCTGAAATATTACTATCTGTATTATATTGAGAATTTATTTCATATATACTTTCATTTTCTGATATTTCACTATTTTCTATGGGATCATAATTTTATTCTATCAAATCTTCATATATTCTATAAGCTTTATGATTTTCTTTATTTTTTTCTTTTAGGGCATTCATTTGCATAATGTCCTTTTTCTTTACATATCCAACATGTGCATGTTTTAGGATTTTTCTTACTATATCTACGATTTTTTCTAAAATATCTTCCCTTTTTAAACTTTTCTTTTTTAAAAGGTTTAAATTTTCTTTTATAAAAACTTTTATATTTTGGCTTATAATTTTTCCTTTTTGATAAGTTATACTTATTATATTTTTTGTATCTTTTTTGTTTTGTATAGCATCCCCAATGCGTAGGTTCAGCTAAAATGGGACAATATAATCCTCCATTAATTGTTTTTCTTAGTTTTTTATTTTCATATGCTTGATTACACATTTCATTTATTCTGTTAAATATATAATTTTGATAGGTTCCTAAAGTTCCTTCTAATATTTCATTTTTATTCTGTATTTCATTAAATAACTTAAATCCCCATGGTTTTGGTAATTTTGTTACATAAGATTGTTTTAATAACTTAATTTCTGCTCTTTGTAATATATCTGTTTTTGCTATATTATAATAATAGTTATTAAACTCACATGTATATTGTTTTAAATAACACATATTACATATTGTTAAATTTTGTATTTTCCATAAATTCTCTTGTCCAAATTTCTTTAATGATTCTGTAGAATCTAGCCAATGTTCTCCTAAAAATTCTCCTTTTATTGCTAATTCAAATCTTTGTAAAAGATCTTTTATTGTATCTGTTGATGTAAAATTTTCGTTATTATATCCATATTTTATCATTTGTCTATCTTCTAGACGTATAGCATTCCACCATTTTCTACATTTTCAGTGAAAGTACTAATTAAGAAATTACTAGCTCTCTATAAATCATATCCGTATAATAGGATTGCTAAATTATTCATTTTTATCCATTTTTCAATTTCTTTCTGTATATCTTCTTTACAATCTATATCTAATAATACTCCATTTGGATAAACTGGTTCTGTTTCTAATATTTTTACTGAAAATTTTGAATTATTATACATAGGTCTTTGTCTAGGATTTTTTCGTCTACTTCTTTCATATTCTCTAATATCCATATTATCTGTTATTATGTTTTCTTCATTTTCATTTAATGTTCCGGAATATTCTCCTGTTTCTATTTTTGTTTGAGTAGATGTTGGATTAGTATTTATTTTTAAATTTTCGAAATTATTAGTTAAATTTAATATTTCGTCTTTAGAAATTTTATTTACTTCATATAATTTTAATCCTTTCTCTAATGTCAACATATGTGTTTTTATTGTTACACCTCCTTGTGTATGCTCTTTTTCTTTTCCTTTTTCTATTTTTTCTACCCTATTTTTTAAATCTGTAACTTCTTCTTTTATTTCTGTTAACATATTAAATATCTTGTCCATTTTATCTTCAGTATTTTCTTGTTTTGGTTTTTTAAATACAATTGATGGTAGAGTTAAACTTCCTTCTCCGTATTTTTCATTTCCGTATAAAGTACTTGTAAAACTATATTGTTTATTACTCATTTTTCTTATGTTTTGATTTAATATTTTTAAATTATTATTTATTTGATGGAATTGTTCATCATATGTATATCCATTTATATCTCTTATTTCCTCCATATATTTTATTCATTGTATCCTACTTTTTTGGCTATGTATTTTAAATAATTTTCTATTTGACTTAATTTATCCAAAATTTGTCTTTCTATATTTAATTCACTTAATATTCTGTATTTAATTAACTCTAAATCTTCTATACTTTCTATTTTATTTAGTAAATATTTTATTTTATCGACTTTATGACTTAAACCGACTCTTATATCTTGTATTAATTTTTTATTATGCATATTTATAGTATCTATTTTATTTAATTGTTTTATTAATTCAATATCTTCTCTATTTAATTCATGTATTATAGATATATTCATAGTTTTGGGGTTTCTATGTAATTCATCAATTCTTTATGTATGATTATTGTTAGTTGCTAAGTTTGACTATAGGAATGGTGGTATTTTTGAAATTTGACTTTTAAAAGAGGTATATGGCATAATTATCTCTAGAAAAAATGAGTTTACGATTTGATCAGTTAGCCCACCACGGCCCAGCTTTGTTGCCATATCTCATGGACTGAAACAATTTTGGCCCAGCAATTCTTCGGCCCATGAGTAAGGTATTTTGCATTGGAAGAGGAAGAGTCTATCCTGTAATTACTAATCTTATTGGATCAATACTGGACAGCATCATCTCACTTAGGAACCCCAGAGCTAATATATTTGTTAAGCCGAGAGATGTCTCAGAATTTGTCCAGTCCATTTGCCAGAATAAACCTGAATTTTTTTTTTAAAGGAATTATAAATCTTTGAAATATACTTGCATAGTAATCACATAAATATAATTAAATAAAAATAAAATAATGGGAAAATGGCATACTCGTCTCTATAAAGTTTAATCATAGATCGGCAGGCTCCAGGTACTATCGACTGCATATTTAGTGCAATATTTGGATTATGATAGCTCTCCCTCATATGCACCCATCCATGGTGTCCATGTTCTTCATCGCTTACTTAATTTTACCCTATCAACAAATTAAATCAACCATCATTTTTCGTTCTTAACCTCTGCATGCTGATTTATAACTATCTCTTCAAAATATTTATATTCATCAAGAAAAAAAAAAAAAAAAAACCAGCGTTCAATTGCTGTTACTCTTGATCCACCTTTCAGGATTCATATAATTAATGGCTTAATAGATTTAGTAGCATTCTCAATTCGTAAACATGGTCATCTTATCTTTTAAATTTTTCCGAAAGCTATTTTGCGATTCTAAACTGTCAATTTTTAATATACAATAGGTTTTTAAATGCTTATATAAATTTATTTTTAAAAGAAAGAGATGCGTGTAATTTTTCACATAAACTTAAAGAGATGTGTCTTTCTTGCTAGAAGAAAATTTTCACAAGAGCATTCAAAGACAGGTAAAATGTTAAATTTCCCCTTAAAGTATTGGAAATAGTACACATTTACCCTTTAAATATGTTTTGAGCCAAAATCATTCTAAAATTTTGAAAATGGTACACATTTACTTTTACTACTATATAATTGGTTTAAATTGACCACTGCAAATACCAGAAATCCAAATAAGCAAATTGAAACACATATAACAGTTTGATTGAGGTCATATAAATTTGCTGCATATACATAGTAAATATAACTTATTTTATCCAAAAATATGGTTAGAATTCCTTACCATCAGATATTTTTCATTTGCTTGCTTGAAATTTGGTTATTTTCACAAGTTTACAATAAAAAATTTTAGCCGTTTTCTAAGAGTTAAAACAGAATGTCAATCTATAGTGTACATATGATAAATTTATGTGATTTTACTCACTTTGCTACATGTGTATTTTCAGTGTTAAGTTTGAGACAACTATGTAACAACAAGGTTAATTTGCATCATTTTTAATATTTTAGGGACAGTTTTAGGCTCAAAAGTATTTAAGATATAAATATGTATTATTTTCAATATTTTATGAGGAAATTTGGATCTTTTTTCTTTAAAGACCTACTGTATAATAGAACTTTGGGAGTGTTCAAAAATATATAGAGTGGATTTACAATGGAACTTAATTTATATAATATATTTTGCAAGATGAGTATAGTTTAAATCCATTTTTTCTATTAGATAGGTTGAGTCATAATCTAATTATAACTTATCTAATTCGTTTTTGAACACGTCTAATAAAAATTGATAGTTTAAAAATCCAAATAGTTTCTCGAAAAGTTGAGAAAGTAAATTTACTAAAATTGTCAAATTCGGGAGATTGATTATTTAATAAGCCTATAATTAATAGTTCAAGAGTTTTAAGTATACCTGTACATGTAAGCATCGATGGGTGCAGGGGAATGGGTTGAATCGACGAGGCAGCCACTGCAAACCCCACAGTTAGAGTCAATTTCATCCATGATTACTGGACTTACACATAATCGTCCACAAGTAACTGACTTATTTTTCGTGACTTAAATGTCACTGAATTTATCACATTTTTGCAAAAAAAATCATCTTAACTGGTTTTCGGTGATAATCCTTGCCAGAATATTAACGTGGCACGTTACATCATATGTCTGAATACATGTGACATGACACGCCAGTAATCACGTCACCGAAAGAGATCATATCACACGATACATCAGCACGCCACATCATATTTCTGGACACATGTGGCCTCTTCTAGTGATGTGGTTGTTGACGCGTCGTACCACGTATATTCAGGCATATGATGTGACGTGTCATGTCAGCACTCCGGCAAGAGTAATCGCCGAAAATCGGTTAAAATGATTTTTCTGCAAAAATGTGATAAGTTTGGTAACATTTAAATCATAAAAAATAAATTAGTTATTTTTGAGCGATTTGGCATAAGTTCAGTAACTATAAATGAAATTGACCCCACAATCACCACAAGAATCCAATTCCCACCCTTGAAGCCGTCCCTCCTGCAAATATATTAAATAATTTTAGCACTAACAGATTAAGTTTTTTGTGCTATGGATTTGTATTTATTAAATAATAGCAAACTCAATGTAGCTCCGGAATTTCTCGATTGCCTCGATGGATATTTGCTTGACAAGTCTAGGCTCCGTAAGCAGATTCATCCTTAGCTCTACAGAATCCGCTGGTTCCTCGAGCTCTTCTATCAGACTTCCAATTCCATCATTTGATCCGCCTAATCTCATTCGTACCATTTCAATTATCACTTTTACCACCATATACGCTCCTGTATATTACAATTCATCACTCATTCATCTACAATAACAACTCACTCAATTCCATATTACAATTTTATTCAATTGCACTCTCTAGCTCAATCTCAATTTTGTCAAAAATTAGCTGATCAACTCTAAATTTTATGGAGTTGCATTAACTATATACAAGTACAATCGCATCCAGCCTAACCGTTCAGTGAAGTGGCTAAATAATAACAAAATTGAGATTCAAAAGATCCAATTGGAATAAATTTTCAGTTAAGGGATTTAATTGCATATTTTGGTAAATTTTAAGGCTACAATATGCATATTTTCAAATTTATATGAAAAAAAAAATCATAACATTAAAAAAAAATTGCGAACAATTAAACTTGAGCCTAATTGTTGACTAAACTATTCGGTTATAAATCTCAAATTTACACATATGAAATTAACAAAAATAACCTGTTTTCCACTTAATTTTGGCAGTGAACACATATTACTCTTTGATGTGGATATGACAAATAATAGGGCATACTTTTGTCAAGATAAGCAGCTAATGTGTATACTTTAATAAGTTCGATGGGTGATAGATTAATTTTGCCCATTTCTGATTCGTAGAACACCATTTATAAAAATAATGTATGTAATTGAATATTTTTGGCCAACTTCGTTTTTTATATATTTTTCAACTAAAGTATATAAATTGCAACAGAGGCAGGGGGGCATACCATCATCCAAAAAGTAATTCTCCTTGAGAGCACCAAGTCCCGATGTTTCAATCATGAGATGAGTTTCCATGCCATCCTTATTCAGTCTAATTCCTTTATCAATCACATTTCTATAGCCCACGCGGTACAAGCAATGGTTACCGCCTCTGTCGGCGATAAATTTTGAAAGAGCCATGCTTGTTCTTGCATCAGTAACTATTGTCGTCCCAGGACTTTCTTTTAGTACAATTGCTGCCATTAGTGCAATTAGCCTGTCCCCGTTGATTGGGTTACCTTTGTTATCAAAAACACCACTTCGGTCTACATCCGTGTCGAAAACAATTCCAAGATCTGCGGAGTTTTTAAGGACAGCAGCTTTAGTAAGTGACATGGCAGTTTGGTCCTCAGGGTTTGGAATGTGGTTAGGGAACATTCCACCTGGGTTTAAGTGTAGGGAACCAAAGGTGTCTGCTCCAAGCTTGTCTAACACATCCCATGTGAAGAATCCTCCTGATCCATTTCTAGCATTTACAATTATCTGCACATTAATTACAATTTCTTTTACTTAGAAAAAAAAAATTCTTCATTTAATTACTACTCGGATATATATATATATATATATAGGTAAAAAAAGCAAGAACATGGAATCCTTTAAGAGGGGTATCATAGTGCAAGGGATGGTTGACTCTCTCCTTGATGGTATCTCGAAGGTGCTTGGCGTATGCACTCAGGAAATCAACTTTTGTTGGTAAAGTTTTGAGTAATGGGGATACCTTTGCAAGCCTCGTCGCATACTTTCGGGCTGCCTTCTCACATATTTCCTCAACCTCCGGTGAGGTTACCCCTCCTTTTTTAGTGAAAAATTTTATTCCATTTCTAGTGTATGGCAAGTCACTACAAAAAAAATACAGAATAGCGATGAAAATTAGCGAGGACAATAAAATTTGTTGCTAAATGCACAATTTAGCGACAACATTGCGACGAAAAATTATTTTTGTCGCAAATGTTGTTAGCTGTGAGTGGGAAAACAGATTTTGCGACGATTTAGCGAGCAATAATTTTTTTTGTAGCTAATTTTGGGCGCCAAATTTTTGGCGCAAAAAATAGAGACAACTTTGCGAGCAAAGACCCCTCGCTAAATCTTAATTCACGGCTAGAATGATAAATTAACCATTTAGCGAGGACTTAATCCTCGCTAATTTTGCGAGGAACAAATCCTCGCTAAATTAGCGAGGACAATTTCCTCGCTAAAGGTTTAATAGTTTAGCATTTGATATATTAACAATTTAGCGAGGACTTAATCCTCGCTAATTTTGCGAGGAACAAATCCTCGCTAAATTAGCGAGGACAATTTCCTCGCTAACGGTTTAATAGTTTAGCATTTGGTATATTAACAATTTAGCGAGGACTTAATCCTCGCTAAATTAGCGAGGACAATTTCCTCGCTAACGGTTTAATAGTTTAGCATTTGATATATTAACAATTTAGCGAGGACTTAATCCTCGCTAATTTTGCGAGGAACGAATCCTCGCTAATTTTGCGAGGAATAAATCCTCGCTAAATTAGCGAGGACAATTTCCTCGCTAACGGTTTAATAGTTTAGCATTTGATATATTAACCATTTAGCGAGGACTTAATCCTCGCTAATTTTGCGAGGAATAAATCCTCGCTAATTTTGCGAGGAATAAATACTCGCTAAATTAGCGAGGACAATTTCCTCGCTAATGGTTAAATAGTTTAGCATCTGATATATTAACCATTTAGCGAGGAACAAATCCTCGCTAAATTAGCGAGGAACAAATCCTCGCTAAATTAGCGAGGAACAAATCCCTCGCTAATGGGTAAAGAGATTGCCATTTGACATATGAACCTAATTTTACGAGGACTAAATGAACCTAATTTTGCGAGGACTTAATCCTCGCTAATTTTGCGAGGAAGAAATCATCGCTAAATTAGCGAGGATAAAATCCTCGCTAATGGATAAATAGGTTGCCATTTAATAGTGGGGTGAGTTTTAACCATTTAGCGAGGAAATAGTCCTCGTTAATTTAGCTTGGAGTGTAGTCCTCGCCAATTTAGTGAGGGAATGTCCCTCGCTATTCCCTTGCTATTTTACCGGGATCAATAAATAAATTTAGCGGGAAATTTCCCTCGAGGAAATTTCATGAACCTAGTCTCTTTTTAGTAAAACCCTAGTCTCTTTTTCTCTTTCATGTTTTATAACCTTTGTCTCTTTCGCTGCTATCTCGGCTTATAGACCTTCAGATCTTCAAACCTCTCTTCATTTGTGTTCTCTATTTCTTGACCTTCAGATCTTCGAACCTCTCTTCATTTTCGTTCTTGATTTCTTCAACTTTAGATCCTCGAACCTCTAACCCATTTGAAGATTTGTGTTTCTATTCAGGATTTCGGTCTCCGGCGAGGATGCCAGCAGAGCTCTAGCCAAGATGAGCTAGAACGAAGAAGACATCTCTCCTTCTTTGGAAGGCCTTACCGACAAAGAAATTGGCGTTCTTAATGACTGGGAGAAGAAATTTGAAGCTAAGTATCCCATCTTTGGTCGGTGTGTCTCTTGAATTTGCTTCCTTTCTGTGGTTTGTTTCCAAATCTGATTCGAAAGAGGTCTCGCATTGAAATTCTTGCCATTCATTTGAAACTTTGGTTACATTGATTATTGAAGTTGATTTTATCTGAGCCATTAAAGCATACTACTGCACTTTGACTTGGGATTCAAATTTGGGCATCTGTCCATGGCAGAAATACTTTTATTGTTATGCGTCGCAGGCGATGGAGGATTGAAGGGAAAAGAGCAAACTTGGGAACAAAAGCGACGTCGTGTCCAAATCTAAAAGCGGTGCGTTTTGAGTATCTACACGTTTTATGCTGGCTTATTGCTGGGTATTTTTCTAATCAAAATTTTGGGGAAGAAATGTTCAGGTTGAGCAGAGCTCTGTTGAAAGAAGCTGGAAATGGAATCAGTAAGACTCTCTCAGAAATCCTGGTCTGTCCTCTCTCCAAGCGGCCGTTAAGGTGATCCATTACTTGATTTTCTTTTATTTATTTATTTTTTTAAGAATTCCGTTTTTGTGAAATTTTTGAAGTGATTTTGAGGTTTGAAGTTGAATTGTGTAGGTATTGCGTAGAAACGAATTCTCTTTAAGCGATGCTCTTGACCGTTCTCTGTTATGTTCTGTTCTTTGTCTGTAGGTTTTTGAAGGAACATATGGTATTGACAACAAATTTACAACTGTGCAGTTCACAAGAGAGGTATAAAGTTCATTCATGGTTCTCTCGGTAGCTATGTGATTGTAACAAATGTGAGCAGTGATTCCATTTGTTGATTGAGGTTGGCCTTGACAGTTTGGTAGTTGTTTGATTGAAGTAAGGAGGAATAAAATATATTTTATTACTTGTTTCATTCGTGAATATCCTGCTTATTTTTCTTCCTATTCTGTGAGTAATGGTGGAAAAGGGCGCTGCTGGTCTCCTCATGTCACTTGCAAAATTGATGTTATTGCTTGCAGTATGATGAAGCTGAGAGGAGGCGAGAAATGGCAAAAAAATCTTTGGAGAGATACACTCATTATTATGAACGATGGGCAAGCAATCAATCGGTATATACTATTAACTTTGTTCTCTTTCTTTCTCTGCTTTATTTTCATCTTTTATTTTCATTTTCATTTTTTGTTTTTGAACAAAAAAATATATCATTGTTCAATATTTTATAGTTTATTATGCATAACAAAGAGTGTTAGTTTAGACGCGTAGCAGAGATGTCAATTCTGTATTATGTTGAGAACTGATGAACTGACGTGACATTGACTTCACTTTTAAATTGTATAATTGCAATTAGTTTTTCCTAGTTACTTATTTATCTGGATTCTGATTCTTTAGGCTTTCCTGTTCTATTTATATGGAAATTTAGGATTACAATTTATTTAGGAATTTTCTTGTATCTAGGGCTATTGTAATTGTTAATTTATTTCTGTACTATTGAGTATGGTTTAGAATTTTCCTGTTCCAGAATTCTTAATCTAGGTAGTAATGGGATTTGTCCAAGTCTTAATTTTATGAACTATCAACAATTATTTCCCTTCTAAAATGATTTTTAACTGCAAATAGGTTCTTGCTATGAAGTGAAACTGCGTGATAATCACTTGTGTGTTGAAAACTCCATGAAGAATTATTGCCCTGTCTGTGATGAGGTTTGTAATTCAGTCATTGCAAGTCCTGTACATTGAGCAAAGATTCGGTGTTATAACAGCCTTTTTATTGTGCCCACAGTATCTGTTTGACTCACTTAAAGGCGCAACAGTTATGAAGTGTGGACATACCATGCATTTGGATTGCTTTCAACAAATGGGAGAACAAAAACAGTAACTTTTCTAGTTGCTTGTCTTTCTTATTTAGTTTTGACAAGTGAACAAGTAATAAATTGGATTCTTTACTCAGCTTCAGTAAATGAATTCCTTGGGAACTCTTGGAATACGGTTGTCAATCATCTGTCCATTTGCTTTTTAAAGTTTTTCAATTGCTAATGGTAATGGTAAAGCAAGGTAATCATATAAAAATTGCTGTAAGCAATTATCTGTTTTCCCGTTAAATGATACTAGAGAGAGCTAAAATGTATCTCTTATTGCCTAAATGAATCCTTCCCTGTTAATCATATATGCTGCTGCTAGTGAAATCATTTAGACTTTGTGACATGGCAGTTACATTTTGTTCTTATGGAGCTCCAAAACCCATGCTTGGTTTAGAATCCAATGCTTAAATTGTAAGCTTGTCTTACTTTTTTATCGTCATACTTCTGTTTTGAAACTTATTGTTCTTTGTTCCTCTGCTTTCTGTATAAGAACTATTATCTTTTCTTTTGGTTTATGCTAGCTAATTAATTGTTACTTTTGACAGGCTTCTTAATCCAAGCACATTTGCAGGATGGTTTGGACGATCTCTGTTTCACGTGAGTACTGTCTTGTGGCTTTTTCTACTGATGCTTTTAAGTATTCTAACTGGCTATACGTTTCCTATGATTTCATAGACAAAAATATATGATGATCAAGTTCTAATAATGACATTGGATGGAGTTCTTCGTTATCTGCAATCAATCACTACACAACTATAGGAACTAAAAGCAACTGGCATTTTATGAGCTATTTATGATTTTTAATTGTTACTGTTATATATGAATGTATTATTTTGGATATATTATTAGCAATAATATACACTTGTAAATAACAATTTATTCATTAATATATATATGTTTTTATATTAAATATTGAGTGAATATAAATTTATTATTTTTCAGATTATTATTTAAATAATAAAATTTTCATATTAAATTAAGAAAAAAAAATTCATATGAACATTTAGCAAGGATAAATCTCATGCTAAATTTAGCAAGAACAATTTTTATCACAAAATGCATGTTAAATTTTAGCGAGAAACTCGTCCTAGCTAAAATTTAGCGAGGACTTTAATCCTCGCTAACTTTAGCGAGGACTAAATCCTCGCAAAACTTAGCGAGGACTAAATCCTCGCAAAACTTAGCGAGGACTTTAATCCTCGCTAAAATTAGCGAGGATTAAATCCTCGCAAAACTTAGCGAGGACGAAAATTCTCGCTAAAATCAGCTAGGACGACTTTTGTTACAGAATTTTTATCCTCGCTAAATCGTCGCTAAACTAATTTAGCGACGAAAAATTATCATTTAGCGAGGAATTTTGTCCTCGCTATTTTGCGTTTTTCTTGTAGTGAGTGTGATGCTGTCATCTGCAAACAACCGTTCTTAATTTATCATCTTTCATATCAATAATTAATTCAATATAAATTCCATTCACTTCAAACTCCATTATTTTAGCTTTTTGCCTGAATCCTTAAAACTTGATATAAATTAATCACTAATTGACCATACATGTGAGGTCTCGTCAACTTTTCAGGAGTACCTTTGAGGCTAACGCAATTTTCTCCCTCGTATCAATTTTTCTCTTATTATGTTGCATGGCCCGTTTTTATAATTTATCTGCTCTTAATAGTAGTTCTTTTTTATAATTACGTCTTTCGGAGCAGAATGGAAATGGAGTCTTCATCAGTTCTAAATATTATTAGATTTTTAATTGTTTTTAAACTATGGATGATCTCCAATATACTCCCAATACTATTTAATTAGTTTCAAGCTAAGGTATGTTCATAAATGTATGACAGTCTGCAGTAATTTAAATCAAACATAAAATCCAAACATCTTGAAAATGGTAAAATGCTACAGCAATTTTTGGAGAAAGAAATTTCAATGGCCCTCGTATGGAGCCTTGGGATGCAATTTTATTATCATTATCATGATGATGATGATGAGTTTGAGTGGATTTTAAACTTCAACCATCACAAGTCTAAAACAAGACAGTGGCGGATCCAGACCCCCCTTCTCTGCCCTCCCCCCAATTTTCTTTTTTCTTTTAAAAATTAAAAAAAACACATAAAATTTTGTGTAACATTTCAATTCGGCCCTTCTGGTTTTTTTTATTTCTTACAATGTAATCTCCTCAAATTTTTTTATCTTAATTCGAGTTAAAATTTTGATTACGTTTTAATATATTTTGTATCCATTAGTACATTTAGGTTAACAATCATTATCTAGTCCAATGATTCATCAAATTAAAATCCTAGAATCAATATCTAAATCAAATACAAGCAATCAAACTACCCCTGGACGAGAAAATTAAAGTCCATCCATTACCTAAGACAATTTAATTAGTGATGTGGCGTACCATCATGGAAGCATCATAGGCAAAAGGAGGCAGCAATGTGCTCATGAAACAAGCAGGAGTAGTAGCCAGTCCCATATCAAATCCCATACAACCAGCACGGAAGAGCCCTGAAAACACTGCTACACTCAGCGAAATCCCCGACACTCTTGGGTCTCTTCCAAGCGAAATTCTAATGTCTTCTACTGCTCTTCCTCGTTCCTTTTCCAATCCATCAACAACCCACTCCCCAAATCCTTCTGCAATGGCTTCCACCGCGGCCGGAGTAAAATCCACAGCCCTTCCTTTCTCCCCTTCCAACGCCACCCCTTGCACATCCAGCCCATTTTGCAGCCTCCTGATCTTGTCCATTTCTTCATCAATGACCATTGTACTTTGAGTTAGAAGCTTTTAAGCATTTAACTTTTATCAAAGGCAAGGATAATAATGATAGTTTCAATAGTTTTTTTGGCGGCAGTGAAGATGGGAAACTTGTTATTGGGGCATTGTTTTGGAGATGTATTAATATTGATGATGTTGAAGTGGAAACCATGGATGATTGATTCAATTATTAGCAGCTCAACTTGGCGCTAGCCCTATGTTCAAGTTGCTATGTTGAAATGTTATTTTTAAGAGATGGTTTTTAGGACCAAGATAAAGACAGCTGGGAATTTGAAGATAAGATAATAAGATTTAACCAAGTAAACAATAACCCTACAATTCATATACTTAATCTTGGAAAAATGAAGAAAAAATAAATATCTATTTTACAAACTTCCAAATGCCTGCATAGATTTTTTTTTTTTTCTAAACTTGTCCTAGGTTTCTTTCTTCCGACAATCAAGTTTACTAATTTTGTATGTATGTTCTTTTATAATAAAGTTGTCTCGAAAACTCAAGCTCAAACGCATTTGTTCTTAGATTTGTTCATTCATGACTTGAAAGCCCCTTTGTCTCGGCCATTCTTTTGTAGTTTCATATGCTTTTCCTTCCATTAAGTCACTGACCATTTTAGTAGTTCTCTGATAATCATGGCAATCAAGAAATTCTCATTTCTGATTGAATATATCCCACATTAATTATAATATGAGAACTCAATAGGATCAGAAATTTTGATTCAAAGTTTGATGGGACGTGAAATGCAAGTAAATTTCATCTATAGTCACTGGACTTACGTCTAGTCGTCCAAAATTAACTGACTTATTTTTCATGACTTAAATATCACTGAACTTATCACCTTTTTGTAGAAAAATTATCTTGACTAATTTTCGGCAATTACTCTTGCCGGAATACTGACGTGACAGGTCATGTCATATGTCTGGACACATGTGGCACAACACGTCAGCAGTCATATCACCAAAAAAGGCCACGTGTGTCCAGAAATATGACGTATTTGTTGAATTAGTGGCTCCTCCACAAGTCAACAATTGTTGGCTTGAAAAAGAAAAAAATATATTTGTATGAATCCCACATCGTTTATTTAGCAAAGGGAAGTGGTTTTTTGTAACTATAAATATAGCTACTTAGCTTTAGTTTACAGCATCCCAAAAATTGCATATCTTTCCTAAAGGCTAATTCTTTCTCTCTGTCTTTTGTAATATTTCACTTGTATTACTTCTTTGAAATAGTGAAATATAATTTGGTAGTGTCCGATGACGTATGCATAATTGGCCGAACCTCGTTAAATTCTGGTGTTCTTTATTTGTCTATTTAATAGCTATTGCTAGGTATATTGTTAGTGAATTATTGTGCTGTTAAATTACTTAGGAAAATTATGTCTAAGGATATTGGGTTTTAAGTGGGACCGTTTGTGACCCCTCCAGTCTTTCCTAGAAATTTTACCGTGTGTGATTTTTCAGTACAATTATTTACGCTTTATTCACCTGTGCAATAGTGCTCTTGGTGAATTTGCTATCGTTTAACCCGAGCTTTCGCAACACTAGTGTGCTGACGTGTGGTGTAATATGTCTTTTTTCGGTGATGTGGCTGCTGATGTGTCATGCCACGTGTATTCAGACATATGACGTGGTATGCCACGTCAGTATTTTGGCAAGAATTATAGCCGAAAATCGGTTAAGATGACTTTTCTGCAAAAATATAATAAGTTCAGTGATATTTAAGTAACGAAAAATAAGTCAGTTATTTTTGGGCGATTATGCGTAAATTCATTGACCATTAGTGAAATTAACTTCGTGGAATGCAGATAGAGCTTTTCAGGATTTTGCAATTGCAGTATACATTCTCACTGTACATTAATATATATCACAAGTAAAGCTCGCTTTTTTTTTAATTTGCAAGCAGCTTAATTCACTTCTTAACTCCAGCCCTAGCATAATTGTAAATCTGAGAAATATCCATGAATTTGGCCAATCCACTTGGCAGGAGAAACCTGAAACCATTTAAACAAAGTAATTATAAATCTCCAAAGCCAATAAGGCAGCATTAAATATAAACGTTTTAGGGATAGGCACATACTCATCTCTAAGAACTTTGGTCATAGATTGACAAGCTCCAGGCACCATTGATTGCATATTTACAGCAACATTTGGATTGTGAACGCTCTGCCTCAGATGTATCCAACCATGTTCTCCATGTTCTTCATCATATACTTTAGCCCTGTTCATCAAGCAACAAATCAATAATTTCATATCTGGACACGAAACTATTCCAACAAAATTGGAAATTTTTTACATTGTTCTGCGAATCAGATTACCTGTACATGTAAGCATCAACAGCTGTTGGATTATCATTCGAATCCACGAGGCAGCCATCTGTAACCCAACAGTCTCCACAAGAATCCAATTCCCACCCTTTAAGCCTTCCCTCCTAAAAAAAGGTGTGCATTTTTATTCATATGCATATGTGTAATATGGAGTTAATGTTACCAACCGTCACTAGTATTCTAATGATGATCTAAAATTATATTGATTGAAAAACCATGAATCCGACACCTGATTGCTAATTTGACAATTAATGTTAAATTGAAACATTTCACATTGTATATTTTGAAACATTCCTCATCAATTGTTCTGAAGTATTTTAAACTAATATGACTTGATATATAACGCCTTAACGTTGAATTTGTAGTTTTTCCACTAAAGTTATTGAAATATTTTAAAGAACTGATATAATTTTCTTTTTAGTAATGGGATCGTTATTAGTCCAATGACGGTATTGTGGAATTAAGCCGTGTGTACAAGTACCTCAATGTAGCTCCGAAATTTTTCTATCGCCACATTCATCCTTAGCTCTGTAGATTCTAAAGGTTCTTCAAGATCTTTTATCAGACTACCAATTCCTTCATCCGATCCAGCTAATTTCATTTTTACCATTTCAATTATAATTTTGACCACCATATAGGCCCCTGAAAAGTAAAATTGATTAATTACTAAATTAATCTAAAATAAAATTAAGATCGACTCCTATACTTACTATCGTCTAAGAAGTAATTCTTTTTAAGAGCGCCATGGCCTGATGTTTCCATCATGAGATGTGATTCAATCCCATCTTTATTAAGTTGGACTCCTTTATCAATCACATTTCTATAGCCAACGCGATACAAGCAATGGTTACCGCCTCTATCGTTGATAAATTTGGACAGCGCCAAGCTTGTTCTTGCATCAGTAACAATGGTAGTCCCAGGATGTTCTTTGAGGACAATTGCTGACATTAGTGCAATTAACTTGTCGCCATTGATTGGGTTGCCTTTGTTATCAACAACACCACTTCGGTCTACATCTGTGTCGAAAACAATTCCAAGATCTGCGGAGTTGTTGAGGACAACAGCTTTAGTTACTGACATTGCAGTTTGGTCCTCAGGGTTTGGAATATGGTTAGGGAACATTCCATCTGGGTTTAAGTGTAGAGAACCAGAGGTGTCTGCTCCAAGTTTGTCTAGCACACCCCATGTGAAGAATCCTCCTGATCCATTTCCAGCATTTACAATTATCTGCAAATTGATAGTGGGATGATTGTTAAAATTATAATCATAGACATGGCAGTCAACATGCTGTTCAAGGTATTATTTGGACCTACAATTTTTGAAGCGATTTAGAAAAATTGTGACGGGCTATAAGCTGAAGGTGATCCGTCATCTCAATTTGAGCCAATCAATTTCACTTTGTGATAATATAGTTTTTATGGAATGAAATATAGGAAATTATTTTTTAAAATTATGTATGGATATTTCTTAATTTGGACCTGAAATCCTTTGAGAGGAGAGTGATAGTGCAAGGGATGGTTGACTCTGTCCTTGATGATGTCCTGGAGATGGTTAGCGTATGTGGTCATAAAATCAACTGTTGTTGGTGATATTTTTAGCATTATGGATAGCTTCGCAAGCCTCGTTGCATACTTGCGGGCTGCTTTATCACATATTTCCTCCACCTCCGGTGAGGTTAGCCCTCCTCTCTTTGTGAAGAATTTGAGGCCATTCCGAGTGTATGGCAAGTGTGACGCAGTCATCTGCAATAGATTAACCATCTTTCCTTGGTACTTCCTAGCTCACCAACTATTCCTATTTTAAATGAAAATTGGCTCTTTAAATTAATAATTTCCCGACAACACTTGCCTAAACTTAGTTCTGTCTTTTATTCTTTTTCTTCACCAACAAGTCATCATATCAAAAATAATTTGTAATTTACATATTTTACTTTATAAATTTAACTTTCCTATAAGCGATGCAATGCACCAAACCAATAATATATTGATATTTAAAAAAGTAGTTATTTAAATGTTAACTATTACATATTTATAAAAACGTATTTCTAGATGTTAATATACATCAAATTTGATGCACTGAATTTAGAAAAGAAATTTTCTTACTTTATTATTGGTTTGGTTTTTGTGTATACAAAGTGAGAACATGTTTTACTTTTGTTTAAAAAAACTAAAGAAAAAATAAATAAATTGGTTGTCTTGACTTAAAATACGCATGAATTTTTTAATGCAACAAAACCAATAAAAAAATATTGCATTTTATCAATAATTCAGTAGATGAAAGAATTCATCTCTAGACAAGTTCGAAACACTCAAAATGTTACCTTGTCCTAGCCAATAAAAAAAAAATCTCTAAATGTAAATTTTAAGAAAATCTGTCGAATTAATATAAATGAATTGAAAACTTATTATCTAAAGCAGATGCATAAACAGAATTACTTATTGGATAAAAAAGTTAAAAAAGTTGTAGGTCATTATTGATCATTTATAGTTATTAGAAAAAAGAAAATTAATCATACGTAACAATTTACTATTGATTTGATCTAAAAAATTTATAAACTTAGTCTAAAAAAATTATATATACATATAATCGATTGATTAGTTCCAGTGGGGGGGCATATGAAGTCCTACACGGTTTGAATTTGTCGTACCATTATAGAAGCATCGTAGGCAAAAGGCGGCAACTAATGAGTGTGATAAATAATGAATGAATTAAAACGTGAAGAATTAATAATAATAACATTAAAATTAGTATAGAAATAATGTGATAAATTTGGTAAAATAAGCATTTGAGATTATAAATTTTATAATACAAGTTAGTAAATTATAGATGAGAAGCATATAAACAAATAAAATTATAAATAATGATATTACATGAAAGATAATATTAAATGAAATTAGTTTACAATGTACATATTATGTATGAATATAATAAACTTTTAGTTATGGCCGAATGGAAGGTAAGAGGAAAATTATAAAATCTTTAGTTATTTCAATGTAATTAAGCTTTACAATGATAGTACAAATGAATATTGATGTCCATAAATTTTTATAGAATTTATAGAAATTAAACGAATATTTTTGGAATAAATTTTAGTTAAGTATTAATTGAAAAATATGAAATTATGATTAACTACTGCATAATTTATTGATTAAATGGTAAATTATTATGAAATAATTCACAGACTGGGTAAGGAAGACAGACTACAAATATAATGTACTGGTACAGTATTGACAAGTATTGAAAAATATTGTAAAGAATGAATAACTGAATAATAAAATGAAAAGTAAGTGAATGTGTGCCCTTAGAAAGAGTCGGCCAGTAAAACCTAGCTCGGGATATACTTGGCTGGCCATAGGGATATCTATACCGCGGTGCAAGTCATGGCGACTTGCTTTACTATGGTTGGATTGTCGATCTCCATAGTACCTATCATACGTACTGTCATATGTTCATATGTTTTATGAGAAATGATTCTTGAAGGTTATTTCTCATTCTGTTGTGGTCCTGTGGGGTCCACATCCCGCATATCCGATCTGAGAGTTTTCTGTCGGGTCTGTACTAGGGGCATAATGATAAAAAAATATTAAAAGTATAAAAAGAAAATTAAAATTGAAGTTTAAGATGAAAAAAGATTAAAATGAAAAGAGTTAAAAAGTTTAAAGGTAAAAAGGCAATTTTTCTAAAAGATAAATTTAATAAGTAGAAGTGAGAAGGAAATAATTAATAAGGGTAAAATAATAATTTGGTCAACTAACTGTGTAAAAAGTTAACTTTGTAAAATTAAAGGACTAAAATGCAATTTTATATGAAAAAGTTAAAAACAAGGATTAATTGATAATTTATAAGTCAATTAATAGATTAAAATGAGAGAATAAGAAATTAAAGGGCATTTTGGTAATTTAAGGTATAAAAAGGGTAAATTTAGAATAAATGAAAAGTTAATGGACTAAATTGAAAAATTAATTAAAGTTTTAAATTAAATTGAAAAATAAATTTTTAATAGTATATTATGCTTATTAAGACTTTTAAATGAATTTAAAATAAATGTTATGGTGTAGTGAAATACGTAAGCGAATATGTATGATATGTATATGTATGTATATGGACGAGTAATGTATGTAAATGAAATGTATGTATACGTGTATATATGTATGGTTATATAGAAATACGTAAGTGAATATGTATGATATGTATATGTATGTATATGATATGTATATGTATGCATATGTATGCATGTATGATATGTATATGTATATGTATATGTATATGTATATGTATATGTATATGTATATGTATATGTATATGTATATGTATATGTATATGTATATGTATATGTATATGTATATGTATATGTATATGTATATGTATATGTATATGTATTTGTATTTGTATTTGTATTTGTATTTGTATTTGTATTTGTATTTGTATTTGTATTTGTATGTGTATGTGTATGTGTATATGTATATGTATGTGTATGTGTATATGTATGTGTATGTGTATGTGTATGTGTATGTGTATGTGTATATGTATATGTATATGTATATGTATATGTATATGTATATGTATATGTATATGTATATGTATATGTATATGTATATGTATATGTATGATATGCTATGTATGCATGTACAGTATGTATAAGTAAAGTATGTGGATGTATGTATGTATAGGTAGGTGAACGTATGTATATGCTATGTATGTATGCACATCGAATGAATGTACGTATGAGTAAAGTCATGTAAGTGTGTATGTGTGTTTCTGTAATTTATTATGGAAAGTTTGGGATACGTATCCACCACTGAGTTTTTCGATGCTCAGCGCTTAGTTTGTTGACTGCGCACAGGTTATGAAGACGATAGGATTTCATTGGCTGATATTACAGGAGTAGTCAAGTCCAAGAAAAGGAACAAGATAAGAATTAGATTTGGCATGTATATGTAGGTACGGAAAAATATAATTACTGTGCAAGTATATATTTATAGTATAAGAAATTTATTTGTTAATTATTGAGACACATATATGCGATTAATGATTATATTTTAAGTACCAATGTACAAGTATGTTTATCATTACTGTTAGAAAAAAAATTCACTGTTTCATCTATGGTTTGACATCCGATTACCGCGTACATTGTACGGCGGTATAAGGGTGTTACAGGAGATAGCAAATCCCTTAATGTTTTCGAACTTGTAATTCATTACATGTTCGGGGATTGCCCTTGATTTTGATTTGATTTTTTTTTACTGTTTACTGCCTTATCTTCTCATAAGGCACGACCGGAGAGCCTGCTATGAACAATCCAATCGGATGTATTTACTATTTCTGATGAACCAGTATCCCGATTGATATTAGCAAAGATTGATGTTGGAGACATAGAAGACTATATGACTTTAATCTCTCTTCTTAGTATTTTGGTCGGATCCTAAAACCCTGGCGTATATATTGACGCGGGTTGGAGGTGCCAAAGCTAAATGCATACTAAAAGTTGTGATTGGTAAGTTTATGATGGAGTACTTATCTTTTTACTTTTACAATGCAGTTGCAGGTGCAATGATTGAGGGAGACGATTTTGTTAAATGGCTGGCCGATCGGGCTAAAGCAAATATGGAAGCAAACCGTGCATCCAGAGAAGAGAAGAAATCCAGAAAGAGAAAGTTTGTATTTCACTCAGAAGCACAAGCATCTATGCCTTTCGTCAACCTTTCAACCTCCCACCCTGACCAATCTATTTCGATGCCTCATACAAGGTTAGTTGAAGTCGGTGTGCCCTTAAGGGGTGAAACTACCAAAAGGGGTGAAATTGCCAAGAAGAAAACTGAGGATGGGGCTAGAGGAGGAACTATGGAGGTAGCAGCAGCCGCAGGTGTTAGGATTGTTGCCAAGGACAAGGAGCCTCTTCGATATGAGTCTCAGAAGAGCGCTACTACGAGAGCTTCTAGCAGTCGTGCTGCGTCGTTAGAAAAAGTTTTAAAAAGTCAGTTCGGTGAAGGCTGATCTATTAATTACAGGGCGGTCGCCAATTATCTGTGTCAAGGCTTGCTTCAAGAGGATGATTTCAGGGCGATAGGAAATGTTGACTGGTTATTCCAAGAACGTAGCTTCTTTCAAAGGCAAAGCCTGGAGGTATTTTTCAAAACATTTATTCTTGAACAGACATTCGTCTTGTGATACCCTATCCTCTTGATTCCTCAACCGTTTATTCATCTAACTTTCAGTTGATAAAAAGGGTTTTGCATTTGCATTGTAACGCCCCACAACAAAAAAAAAACAAGAATAATAATAAAAAAATAAAAAAAAGAGAGAAGAATCGGGTTTGTCAAAAGGTGGGTTTGAAAAAGGTATTAGGTGTGTGTGTGTGATTTAAACTAAAAAAAAACGGAAGAGGAGAAAAGGGAGAGAAGACCGAACCAGGGAAAGGGGAAGAAGAAGAAGGGAAGGAGAGGAAGGGGAGGCACTGCCGCCGATCAGCGGCGCCTGCGCCGGCGATCGGCGCGGCTACCACCGCCTCCTCGCCGTCCCTTCCCCTTCGGTGAGGTTACGGTTTAGTTTTTGGTTTTTCTCTCTCCTGGCCGAAGACTCTTTCTCTTTTACCGGCGAGTCCCGACGCCGGATGAGGGAGCCGATCACACCGGCGGACTCACAAGGGGGAGGCGGTCCTTTTGGTGGTCACCGATCGTCCTAACTCGCCGGCGTTGAGGAGATCGGAAATGGGTTTGCCGCCACCTTCCGGCGCGATTTCCGGCGAATTGAGAAGGCGGTTTGGCGCGTGACCACCACCGGCAAACTTGGGGTGGCTCGATCTACCTGTGGTGAGCTTCGGTGTATTTTCCGGCGAGTCTCCGACGGAGCTCCGGCAACCGGTCCGGCGAGCCAATGATGACAAAATGCAGAAAAATACGGAAATCGACTTTAACGGGTATGTGAATACAAACTACCCTTAATTTCATTTAATTTTGAATTTTATGGTGAATTTTATATTATGTAAGTATATGAATTTAGGAATTAATGGGAAACAATTTGAGTTAATATTAGAAAATAATGAAATAGCATGAAATGGATGAGAATAGAAGAAGAAATTAAGTAATTAGTTTGGGAAGCTAAGTGATGCCTAATGATGCACATGAAAGCATTAAATGAAATATGGTGATTTATTATAAATTAAGTGCAAATATAACATCCTAGTTGTAAAAGATATGTGATATGATGGAATTAAGTTAAAGATAATATATGAGTATGAAATTATAAATACAACATAATGGTATGTGTGAAGGTAACAAAAAGACATTAAAATAAATTAAGTGTTAATTGATATATATATATATATATACTAACATACATTGATGTTAGAAACATAAATAGCATCAAACAAAGTATGAAGAGATTCATGAGCGTTAAAAATTAATATGTTAGTTGAATTGTATATAGTGATATATGAAGTGAATAATTGATATAAAATAGTACTTTGCGTATAAAAAAATGTTATATTAATTTAGAGAAGTATAATTAGAATAATTCAAGTTAACTAACTTATTTACATAAGTGCACTAAAAATATATATACATATTTAGTAATGTAACATGGTGTGACTATATATATATAAGTAAGCAAAAGAGTGAAATAAATTAATAATGTGATGAAGTGACGTAAGATGAATAGTTAATAAATTGAGTTGAAAAAATAGTAGAGTAGAGCACTACGGTGCCTACAATAGTAAATGATGTTGTTGATGAATCAATGAAGGAATAATGATGAAATGAAGTTATTAAAGATAAGGAAAACGACCGGTATCCTGGATATATATATATAATGCTAATACATGTAGATACTATTTAATGGTAATATTATGTTTGCCCTTAGTAAAATTAAATAGGAATTGGGGTAATCGGATAAGGTTGGCATGCCAATTAGGGAAAATTGTAATGCGGCGCCTTGATGTGTAACATCGGATTGGATGGCTCCGAGAGCTGAATCCGGTGTATGTCATTTAATTGGGTTGTGGATTGGATGGCTCCGAGAGCTGAATCCACAACTGCATTTTTATATAAATACATGTGTGTGTGTATGAAATTATATTGAATTGTGGATTGGATGGCTCCGAGAGCTGAATCCACAACTGCATTTATATATAAATACATGTGTGTGTGTATGAAATTATATTGAATTGTGGATTGGATGGCTCCGAGAGCTGAATCCACAACTGTATGTGTATATATATATATATATATATATATATATATATATATATATATATATATATATATATATATATATATATATATATATTTGCGTATATTGACTGAAAAAAATGGTAAAAGGGGATTGGATGGTTCCGAGAACTGAATCCCCCGATTATATCCCGTTTATCTAGCTCGTTGCAATTTCACTGAATTTTTCTAGGGGCAAAAAGGTAATCTTGTATGAAATCGAGATGAAAGAATAATTATGATAATTTGGATGCCATAAATATAAATAATAAATAATATGAAAAATAAGATCAATGGGATAAGTAACAGTAAAATTATAATTACGTGATAAAATAAAAGTAAATTGGTTAGTTGGACCAAAAAGAGCAAAATACGAAACTTAACTTGGCTAAATAAGACAGATAGGGGCAAGAATATAATTAATCAAAAATTAAAGGGTTAACTTGTAAATCTACCATCTTTGGAAAATTAAAAGAATCAAAATATGATTTGTACATTGGAAATTCAATAAAAGTCAAATAAAGCCAAATGAGTTAAAATATAAGTTAATTAGAGAAAATAGTAAATTGGAATATTAATATAGCACTTAGAGGAATCAAATTTAATAGACAAGTTACGAAGGATAAAATCGTCAATATTAAAAATGTTAAGAATCAAAATGTAGTTCGTCACCATAAGTGAAATTTGGGATTTAAAGTAAATTATGAATATATTAAGATTAAATTATAGATTTATGTAATAGAAAGAGATTAAAAGAATTTGATTTGAAATTTTCTATTTAGTGAGGAAAGAAATGTAATCAACAAGAAAAATATATAATAAAGATAAAGACAAGTAAAGAAGGTCAAATGACTTAATCGAAAATAAATAGCATTGTTGACTTGATTATTAAAGTGTAATTAATATCAAAAGAGAGAATTTGAATGGATTTTTATAACTAATGAATGAAATCATAATAAGTTCATGGCGAGAAATATTCAAGAAGAAACGAATGATGGACTAGTAGTTTGAGAAAATAATTAACGAAATATTGATCTAGCTAGACAGAAAATTGTAAATTTTAATTCAAACAAAAGCAAGAACTTAGTTGAAAGTATAAGAGAAATGAGAAAATATAGGAAAATGAAGTACGACAAAATACTAAATAGCGATAGAGAAAAGAAGGTTAGTAACAGAATAGAAATGGAACGTTACAACGAATGAATTTTGACTATTAAAAAATTTACTGTATAAACTATAGTGAATCCATAAAGTAACAAAAGAAGGACAATTTAAATAAAAAGATAGGCAAGGACGAATAATTAATAATAGGAATTGCAGGGATAAGGTTAAGCAAAGAAATAGACTTGCTTAAGTTAATAGAAATTATAAAATTGAAAAATAAAATTTAATCGAATGAAATTTTGAGTAGTTTTATCCACCACTAAGCGACAATGTTGCTTAGCGTGCGGTTGTTGACTGCGCGCAGGAAAAGAAGATTTCGGGATGTGAAGAAAGAATTGTCGCATGGCATCTATACATAAAGAGAATGGGATCGCATAAACTGAGGTAAATAAATTTGGACTCATAGATATATGTGTATATCTGTTTAGTATCACTATTTATGAGATATGAATAGATGGATAAAAGTAGGGTGTTACATTTATGGTATCAGAGCCCGGTTTAGGCGATTCTAAGATCGGAGTTGATATGTAAGCGAAGAATTTATTACAAGTAACTTAGGTACATGTCATATGGAACGAGTGAATTTGAAAAGGGCAAGCTTGCTGTTATCTGTTTTCCTCATATATTTGAGTATAAATAAGTAAGTTGGTGATTGAGGACCAGGATTAGACTCTTAGTTATCTCGATAGTTATGAGATAATGCTTCTGGGTGATTCCGTTAACCCAGCTGGTATACACTGCCACTAATAATGTGCATTAGTCATCCATGTGTATATTTGTGTTTCTGTCCATGCATAAACATACGATATACATACATACAGTTCAGTCATGTGGCCACATGCTTATAGTCTGCATATGCATTTGTTATTGCATAGTCATACAGTTACATGTCTTGTATTCGATTTTGTCAGTGGCAGTTTTGTTATACTAGTAAGGGGTATAGCTGAATCCGAGCATAGATGTCGTCAGTTACATCGAATAAAGGTCTCAATGAGATAAAAGGGGATGCTTGATTTCTATAAGTTATTGAATCATTCAAGAATAGACGGTAAATATGGATCTTTTCTTAACAAAGAGCCCGTGTACAGAAATCAAATATCAGAGTTGAACAACGGAGATCAGGATAACCAAGAGTTGAGAGGAGTGATGTGGTTAAGTGATAAAGGGGTTAAAGGAATAATAGAAGATTAGTTATCATTAGGTAGGAGATCTGTTGATTGATGAGAACTTGTGTATATTGTCGAGTGATGAAGAAATTTATGTAAAGAATAAATATATGGTTGTGAAGGACAAATGAGTAGCAGTAACTACAGTTCAGATAAATTTCGAGGACGCAGAAAATTTTTACTCTAATTTGTAACGGTATTTATTTAGAAGTGGAAGAATGTAAAGAATCTACAATGGATTTATTAAGTGTCAAAGAGAGACTAGTGCTAATCTCAGTATTGGTTTAGTGATTCACTCTGAGCAAATGACTAGTCCGGGTGGGCGAATTCAGAGGTTAAAAGAAAGAATATGATTAAGTATATGGAATGTACAAAATGGTTATCTATAGTAAGATTTAACTTTTGTTAAGATAGTATGAGAAAGAAAATGTTAAATTCTTTTAGCTTGATTCAATGGAGTGCAAATAAGGTCAGCAAGCATTGATCTGATTTAAAATATGAAATAAATCTACTTTCTGGATGAGATGTTTAGAAAAAGAGAAACGGATAAGGGCTGGTTGGTTTTCATTGTAAATGGGTTCCCTTAGTCAAAATCTGTTGGAACTATTGAATGTAAAAGTAGTTTAGTATTATTATATGGTATCCTCTACTCTGTACGGTAAGTAAATTTCGCGGACGAAATTTTATTAAGTGGGGGAGAATTGTAACGCCCCACAACAAAAAAAAAACAAGAATAATAATAAAAAAAGAGAAGAATCGGGTTTGTCAAAAGGTGGGTTTGAAAAAGGTATTAGGTGTGTGTGTGATTTAAACTAAAAAGAAAAAAAAAACGAAAGAGGAGAAAAGGGAGAGAAGACCGAACCAGGGAAAGGGGAAGAAGAAGAAGGGAAGGAGAGGAAGGGGAGGCGCTGCCGCCGATCAGCGGCGCCTGCGCCGGCGATCGGCGCGGCTGCCACCGCCTCCTCGCCGTCCCTTCCCCTTCGGTGAGGTTACGGTTTAGTTTTTGGTTTTTCTCTCTCCTGGCCGAAGACTCTTTCTCTTTTACCGGTGAGTCCCGACGCCGGATGAGGGAGCCGATCACACCGGCGGACTCACAAGGGGGAGGCGGTCCTTTTGGTGGTCACCGATCGTCCTAACTCGCCGGCGTTGAGGAGATCGGAAATGGGTTTGCCGCCACCTTCCGGCGCGATTTCCGGCGAATTGAGAAGGCGGTTTGGCGCGTGACCACCACCGGCAAACTTGGGGTGGCTCGATCTACCTGTGGTGAGCTTCAGTGTATTTTCCGGCGAGTCTCCGGCGGAGCTCCGGCAACCGATCCGGCGAGCCAATGATGACAAAATGCAGAAAAATGCGGAAATCGACTTTAACGGGTATGTGAATACAAACTACCCTTAATTTCATTTAATTTTGAATTTTATGGTGAATTTTATATTATGTAAGTATATGAATTTAGGAATTAATGGGAAACAATTTGAGTTAATATTAGAAAATAATGAAATAGCATGAAATGGATGAGAATAGAAGAAGAAATTAAGTAATTAGTTTGGGAAGCTAAGTGATGCCTAATGATGCACATGAAAGCATTAAATGAAATATGGTGATTTATTATAAATTAAGTGCAAATATAACATCCTAGTTGTAAAAGATATGTGATATGATGGAATTAAGTTAAAGATAATATATGAGTATGAAATTATAAATACAACATAATGGTATGTGTGAAGGTAACAAAAAGACATTAAAATAAATTAAGTGTTAATTGATATATATATATATATATATATATATATATATATATACTAACATACATTGATGTTAGAAACATAAATAGCATCAAACAAAGTATGAAGAGATTCATGAGCGTTAAAAATTAATATGTTAGTTGAATTGTATATAGTGATATATGAAGTGAATAATTGATATAAAATAGTACTTTGCGTATAAAAAAATGTTATATTAATTTAGAGAAGTATAATTAGAATAATTCAAGTTAACTAACTTATTTACATAAGTGCACTAAAAATATATATACATATTTAGTAATGTAACATGGTGTGACTATATATATATAAGTAAGCAAAAGAGTGAAATAAATTAATAATGTGATGAAGTGACGTAAGATGAATAGTTAATAAATTGAGTTGAAAAAATAGTAGAGTAGAGCACTACGATGCCTACAATAGTAAATGATGTTGTTGATGAATCAATGAAGGAATAATGATGAAATGAAGTTATTAAAGATAAGGAAAACGACCGGTATCCTGGATATATATATATAATGCTAATACATGTAGATACTATTTAATGGTAATATTATGTTTGCCCTTAGTAAAATTAAATAGGAATTGGTGTAATCGGATAAGGTTGGCATGCCAATTAGGGAAAATTGTAATGCGGCGCCTTGATGTGTAACATCGGATTGGATGGCTCCGAGAGCTGAATCCGGTGTATGTCATTTAATTGGGTTGTGGATTGGATGGCTCCGAGAGCTGAATCCACAACTGCATTTTTATATAAATACATGTGTGTGTGTATGAAATTATATTGAATTGTGGATTGGATGGCTCCGAGAGCTGAATCCACAACTGCATTTATATATAAATACATGTGTGTGTGTATGAAATTATATTGAATTGTGGATTGGATGGCTCCGAGAGCTGAATCCACAACTGTATGTGTATATATATATATATATATATATATATATATATATATATATATATATATATATATATATATATATATATATATATATATATATATATATATATATATATATATATATAATTGCGTATATTGACTGAGAAAAATGGTAAAAGGGGATTGGATGGTTCCGAGAACTGAATCCCCCGATTATATCCCGTTTATCTAGCTCGTTGCAATTCCACTGGATTTTTCTAGGGGCAAAATGGTAATCTTGTATGAAATCGAGATGAAAGAATAATTATGATAATTTGGATGCCATAAATATAAATAATAAATAATATGAAAAATAAGATCAATGGGATAAGTAACAGTAAAATTGTAATTACGTGATAAAATAAAAGTAAATTGGTTAGTTGGACCAAAAAGAGCAAAATACGAAACTTAACTTGGCTAAATAAGACAGAAAGGGGCAAGAATATAATTAATCAAAAATTAAAGGGTTAACTTGTAAATCTACCATCTTTGGAAAATTAAAAGAATCAAAATATGATTTGTACATTGGAAATTCAATAAAAGTCAAATAAAGCCAAATGAGTTAAAATATAAGTTAATTAGAGAAAATAATAAATTGGAATATTAATATAGCACTTAGAGGAATCAAATTTAATAGACAAGTTACGAAGGATAAAATCGTCAATATTAAAAATGTTAAGAATCAAAATGTAGTTCGTCACCATAAGTGAAATTTGGGATCTAAAGTAAATTATGAATATATTAAGATTAAATTATAGATTTATGTAATAGAAAGAGATTAAAAGAATTTGATTTGAAATTTTCTATTTAGTGAGGAAAGAAATGTAATCAACAAGAAAAATATATAATAAAGATAAAGACAAGTAAAGAAGGTCAAATGACTTAATCGAAAATAAATAGCATTGTTGACCTGATTATTAAAGTGTAATTAATATCAAAAGAGAGAATTTGAATGGATTTTTATAACTAATGAATGAAATCATAATAAGTTCATGGCGAGAAATATTCAAGAAGAAACGAATGATGGACTAGTAGTTTGAGAAAATAATTAACGAAATATTGATCTAGCTAGACAGAAAATTGTAAATTTTAATTCAAACAAAAGCAAGAACTTAGTTGAAAGTATAAGAGAAATGAGAAAATATAGGAAAATGAAGTACGACAAAATACTAAATAGAGATAGAGAAAAGAAGGTTAGTAACAGAATAGAAATAGAACGTTACAACGAATGAATTTTGACTATTAAAAAATTTACTGTATAAATTATAGTGAATCCATAAAGTAACAAAAGAAGGACAATTTAAATAAAAAGATAGGCAAGGACGAATAATTAATAATAGGAATTGCAGGGATAAGGTTAAGCAAAGAAATAGACTTGCTTAAGTTAATAGAAATTATAAAATTGAAAAATAAAATTTAATCGAATGAAATTTTGAGTAGTTGTATCCACCACTAAGCGACAATGTTGCTTAGCGTGCGGTTGTTGACTGCGCGCAGGAAAAGAAGATTTCGGGATGTGAAGAAAGAATTGTCGCATGGCATCTATACATAAAGAGAATGGGATCGCATAAACTGAGGTAAATAAATTTGGACTCATAGATATATGTGTATATCTTTTTAGTATCACTATTTATGAGATATGAATAGATGGATAAAAGTAGGGTGTTACATGCATGGCATGGCTAATCTTTGCAAAAAGAAATGGGAAGATTCCGACCGAGCTAGGAAGGAGGCAGAGGACAAATATAATTTAGCAAGAGAGGAGTTTCTGTTGGCTCAATCGGAGATTAAGAGGCTGAAAGAAGAGTCTGCTTGTCTTTCTCAAAGTCTAAAAGCTCGTTAAGAGGAGGTGTGCATTCTCCAAAGTAATGTAACTTGTTTGTCTGCTGAATGTTTCCAAATTAGGTCCGAGCGGGATTCATTACGTGCTGTTTTAGATAAGGAGCTAGCACAGAGGAAGCAGTTCAGAGGAGGACTTTCTGCCTAGAGGGAAGATACGAAGCCAGCAGGTGCTTTTCCCAAGCTGAATGTCTCACCCATTTCTCCTTCTATCAGTAGCTATGAGATTTTTTAGAACTTTTCTCTGACTGGACACTGATGCAAAAGTCAAGCTTATCACTTGCAATCAGGTAAACAACGGAGGCTCATCCATGCCCCGTTAAAGTCATTGCAGGGTTCCCCTTTGAAGTATAAAATGTAGCTTTTGCTGTAAATAATTTTGTCTCCATTTTGTAAAAATTAGCCATATATAATAATGAAGTTTCCTCTCAGCTGCATCTGTGAACTGCAATTCTCAATTCAGTAATCAATCATTATACAGTCGGCCAAGGGAATATTAAGTTGACTAGAGGGAATTGTGTACATCATTCGTGACAATTGTACAAAATTGTTACGGAAAAAATACTCCCTGAATTTCAATGTGATTTTGTTCAACATTGAAACGCATGATTCTGTCAACAACTATTTCATTGCGTCGATCATATATTATGATTCTGTTAACAAAATGATGGATCGCTCGCTGACCGATCGGTAGGAGATCTTGTCTCGCATTTTCGATGGAGGGAGGATCTGATCGAGGAGGAGGATTTGATCGGGCCCTGCATATATTGTCCGCTTTGGGTCGGAGCCCTCACGATTTTGTTCCTGAGGACCTACCCCAAAACGCGTATGCGAGGAGAACTTTCTTATTTCATGCTTGGGATGGACATCGAGCTTTAGTGATGGAGCTTAGGTGTTATGGCCTTCTTCTCCAATCTCCTTAAGGCTTCTTTGCAGGCTTTTAACAAGCCGGCCTTAAGGTTCATTGGGTATTATCATTATTGAGCTTCCCTTCACGTAATTTGATCTTCGAAGTCGAAGGCTTGTGAATATCAAGAAAGTTACCGATTGACTTATTTATATAGCTGACTACGGCATCCTGATGGTGGTGCTAATAAACACCCGATCCTCCTGGGGAGGATTTTCATCTTATCCGCTCTTGGCGATGGCGCTCTTGGCGATGGCGTTAACAATCATCCAATCCGCTCCTGGGAATTGATGTTTATCTTATTCGCTCTTGGCGGTGGCACTCTTGGAGATGGCGTTAACAATCATCCGATTCGCTCCTGGGGATGGATGTTCATCTTATCCGCTCTTGACGGTGGCGCTCTTGATGATGGCGTTAACAATCATCCGATTCGCTCCTAGGGATGGATGTTCATCTTATCCGCTCTTGGCGATGGCGTTAATAATCATCCGATATGCTCCTGGGAATGGATGTTCATCTTATCCGCTCTTGGCGGTGGCGCTCTCGACGATGGCAAAGTGATTCGAATTAAGGGACCGATTTGCTGGAAAATAGATAAGCTTTTTCGAATAATAATTATTAAATTTACGAAATTTAAACACATACCTTTTGTTCTTAATTTGTTCTCACTTTATAGAGACATTCGTTTTGTGTATATCGCAGCATTGGGGTTTTCAACAGCTTTTGCATGTTGCAGCTTTCTTCGCTTTTTTTTACTGTTACTTCAAGAATATATCTTTAGACGACAAAACAAATGATATTAAGATAGACCGATATTTCGATATTTGCTACAGGCATTCAGTACAAATTGCAACAATTGCACATGATTTGTTGCGGCTTTTGTTGACCTTTTCACGAAATAGTTCACGGCTTTTGTCGCGGCCTCCATTGCTTTTCCCCCTTCTTGACTACTTTGGGTCGATCGGCTTTCCCATGCTTTCTCTTGGCGATCAATGGCATTCACGGAGAATCAATGCTGATAGGAGTAGAAGTTTCAGCCGATCGATTATCACGGTGGTCGGGTTTATCCCTTTCATCCCTATTTCTCCTCTTTGAAATCCTTGAGAAAATCGACTATTTCGGCTTCTCCTCGGCTCGATCAGATACAAGGGTTCTCTTGAATGGTCGACCATCCATGTATCGCAACCTATCCATTACGCTGCTCTTTCCAATGCCGTCGGTTCTAAGAGTATCATCTAATTGTACGCGTCACCTGACTCTGTCCATTAAGTCGGGAAAACTACTTGGTGGCTTCGTAGTTAGCAATTCGACAAATGGACGATCTGCGATTCCTTTTGCTAAGGCCCTGGATGCCGATCCCATGCTTACATCCCCCATTTCCAACATTGCATCTTGAAAGCGAACAATGTAATCTCTAAGACTTTCGTTAGTTCTCTGGTAGAGGTTGCACAGATCATTGGCTGACTTTGATGTGTGCGTTCGCGCATGGAATCGCGCTCCGAATGATTCCTTGAGCTGTTGGAAGGAGGCAATTGATGCAGGGGGAGTCCGAGGAACCATTTCAAGGCGGCCCCTCCTAAAGTGGTCAGGAAGACTCTACAGGCGATCCTCTCATCAAAAGTATAGACCTACACTTTAGTTAGAAATTCTGCAAGGTGAGTGATCGTGTCTGTTTTACCTGTATATTTGTCCATCACCACGTCTCTCCATTTAGGAGGCAGCTTGAACTCTAGAATTTCTCTCCAGAAAGGGGAGGTAACGTTGCAAGCGTTCCTCCCCAGCATCTCTCTCTTTGACTTCACCGAGCCAAACCTTTTTAGTCTTTGTTCGAACCATTCATCCTCACTGCTCGTTGCCGTAGAAGTGAACTCTCCTTTTGTCCTTTGGAAGCAAGCATGACTAGGCACACATTCTTCCTGCTCATCGAAAGATGAAGCGTATAATCTACTGGAGGTGTGAGAAACATCTCTACTTGAAAACATCATTTCTTTACCTTTATCGCGTCTGTTCGCAGTTTTGACACTCGCCTTTTTCCCATCATGAGCGCTCAGCTCTCTCAAGGAGAGCCCCTTATTTTTTCTTCTTTCAAAACCTTCTGCCATCAGGTCCCTTTCTTGACCGTATTTGAGAGCTTTGGGCATGTTTCCGATTTCCAAGGCTTGTACCATGCTCTCAATGAGGTGATTAAGTATAGCATGCATGTTACCTACAGTAATAGGGGCATTGTCGTGATGCTTCGCCATCATATCACTGAGATCTAGGAGGGGACTTCCTCCAAGTGACGTTCTGAAGGATCTTTTCCTTTGCCTTGGAGCTTCAGATCTGTCCTGGGTACCGCAACTACGATCTCGGCGAATTAAATTTTCATAAGATCTTGAGTCTGCCATGTCTCTCAACGAAAGAGCCAAATGATAAGGCCAAAAATGCATTATCTTGCAAGAAGAGCAGCTGGCAGTTCGAAGGCTGGATGGAAGGACGGACCTGCAAAAAATGGAGTGCCCAGTCGGACCCAGGCGTTAGCACTTCGAAGCTTAAGTCAGTGACTTGGGAGTAAGAGCTAAAAGGAGAGATAGAGTCTCCAGAGTTCAATACCAAGTGCCATTGTGTTTTTGGCTATTTATAGGAGATGTTTTGGGGAAGGGGTGTTTGAGTACCTTAGGGAGATGATAACTGACAGTCAGAGTAGGTGAGCGGCGATGTGACTAGAGGTAGGTGGAGAGTATAAGCGTTGGCTTATGCCAGTGGGCTGACAGGACAAGACGTCCCATCAGTTCGATCGAAGGCCATGTTGCCCCATGTTATCTTCTAGCTCACGCTATTCTTTCTTGTTAGCAGATTTAGGCCGTCTTAAGTAATTATTGGGCCGAAATGACTGGGTCTTTTGAGATATAATTTCTGTAGTTATCAGTTCTCTAATTTATTCTTATTTAATATACATGGTTACCAATAAATATTATGTACTGTCTCACACTTTTTACATATTAGCTTTTAATAAATATAGGGATAAATTAGTAAAAGTATAAGTAAATTATAGTAATTTCAAAAACGTTAATTATATATTTTTAATTATTGTAAAATACAAAATGTGTCTGCCGACGAACACAGTATTTAATTAATTTATAATAGTTATAATTTTACGATTAAAGTGAAACTTCATATTACATTTAACTCAGACTGTAAAGTTTAAATTCATATTCAATTGTCACTATAAATATAAGTGTCATTTGAGCAATAAAAAATGAATGCAATTAAATTAGAATTTCTTTTTTTATTTTAAAACTATGAAATATAGAGTATTATCATATGTTCTCCAACTGAAAATCGAGTAAATCTTGGTTTGAGAATATTTATTTTCTAATTCACGAGCTTTTTTTCGAGATTAATTTTAGTCCTGTAAAATTGATGGAATTTAGAATACGCCCATGACTTTCGAAATAAGAAATTGAGCCCAATATAAACGTAACAATATCATAACAAAAAATAATATATATTAAATTAGTTTTATATTGAGTTTTCCCTTAACTAGGGAATCTGTCATTCATGAGTATATTAATATGGACAGTTACCCAATTTAAATTAGGTAACTGACATATTAATGATAGATATTATTTCATATACTCAATATTATAACTGTCAATTTAATTCTCACTAATTAAGAAAAATTAAGTTACCTTAATTAGAGCCTTGTAAATAGGGCTAAAAATTTTATTCTTGGGATGCACGAAAAATCTTCATACCAAAACTCTGTCAAATTGCTTTCGCACATTTTTCTCTCTTTCCATTGGGGCTTTTAGTTCATGAAATTCAAGTTTTCATCCCAAGGCGTAACGTGGCATAGGTGACAACAATACCGGTGACACAAAAAGTGGACGATCTTGGCGATAGTGATTTTGCGCTATGAGAGGTATTTATGCTTATTTCTCGTGATATTTATGGCTATATATTTCTTTCATTGATATCAGAGCTAGGTTTTTTGCGTTATGGCATGTTTATTATTTGGATCTGTATTTTTTATGAATATTTAGATATAATTATAGGCTGCTTAATATGCATATTAGATCTGTTCTGTATGTGCATTATTTTTAATTCTAGCTTGATATTTATTTTTGTATTTTTTGGACACCGAAATTAAATAATAATTTAAAATTCTGTAATTAAAATTTCAAGTGAAAATTTTTTTATTTTTTATCATACCATTGGATTCAAAAACCCCAAAAACCCCCCCTAAAAAATCCGACGGCTTGAAATCACTGGGAAGGTGGTGCATGGCTTGCATGTGCCACCAGTGTGTTGGGCACGTACCAGAGGGGGCATCTCCAGCACATGCCAAGCCACGCGCGTTAAGTGAAATGTCACTCAGCCACGTGGCCCAGTGGGGGAGTGACATGTGGCCTTATGGTAAAGAACCATGTGTCAGCTGATGTGGCAATGGTGGGTCAACTTGGTGCCACGTGACACCACATAGACCAACCAAAAGTTGACATATGGTAGCTTGTGACGCTGACATATGGCTTGACGTGTCATGCCACCTGACGCCCACGTGGTAGCCAGCGATGCTGAGACGTGGCTTGTGGATCCAGACACGTGGCTTGATGGGGGCCCATGCCACGTGTCAACACGTGGGCCAATGAATGGCTACCATATGGCAGACTGTGGTCATGCCACGTGTTAGTTTTATTAGTCCAGTGGGTGCCACGTGGACCAATGAGCGACTGCCGCATGTCAACTAGTCACGCCACATGACCACACGTGGCCAAGTGGGGTTACAACACTTGGCATAGTGCCACTGCTAGCGCGTGGCTCCTCTGTCGCGCATGAGGGCTCCTTCGACCACCATTTTTAACCCAATTTTTTGCAATTCTGATTTTTATAATTTTTTTGATTTTTTATGATTTTAAAAAAATGAGTTACAAAATTATTTTTTATAAATTATTTTATTGAAAATTTTATGAAAATTTAAGGAAAATGTGTTTTCTATCTTCTTTAATTATCAAATATATTTGAAAATTACTTATGTGGATTCTATCCTTATATTTGATTGAAATGAGTTTCAATCATTCTTTGTTTGTACATGAGTGTACTAATAATTTTTTTATTCTATTACCACACACTCTTCAAAGTGTTACTATGGCCAATGCACATGTACATGAGGTCTGTAGCATGAGGTTTCACAAAAAAGCAAGAAGCTAAGATATTGATGCTATTGCATATTATATAGTCAGAATGCATAGGAAGATGCAAGACTGTATTTGGATTAGTGGCCTGTATAGGAGGTAGAATCATAAGCTGCTTTATGATGTCATGTGTGGATCATTTAGCTACCATGTGGAACTCCAAAGCTTATTTGTTGAGTGTTGGAGTGAAAATTATAAAGATTCTATTATTAGGTTTTTATTTAAGGTAGTAAAACAAGGAGTGTGTAGGAATAACACTCAGTCTGATATCGTGCTCAAGAGTGGACATATAGTGAAACGCCCATGGTTAAATGATTACACACAAGGCATGCCCTTTTGGTTAATGCGTATGGTCAGGATGACAGTTTCAGTGACTAGAATAGTATTGGGTCCATCGGGATCTTAATTATATTTTACATGAGTGTCATAATTTTATCTTTATTTTTGCAGACTTTTATGTTAGGAAGTATGTTTCCTAATTTTGTTTTGAGATGAGACATGTGTCTTCTTTTGGATTTACTAGACTTTATAATAAATGTGTTTATTTTGATTTTGGATATTATAATGGCTTATAATTTTTTATGATGAATGTGTTTATTTTAATATTATTTGCCATGCAATATTTTATGAGTAGAATAATTACTTGATTATTAAGTTAAGGCTTAATTATCTTATACACATAATATCTTCAATTAAGTTAGAGAACTTAATTTTCAATAAATCAAATTTACTATGCATAAAATTTTAATCTATAAGGTTAGACATTAAAACTTAGAGGGTAATTAGATAATGATAGTAACTTTTATATTTTAAGCCTAATAGATAACCTTATTAGATTCTAATTTTAGATGTATAGTAAATAGCATGTATTGCCATATTCTTCTTAATAAGTGCAATATATGTTTTATTTCTTTATCAGAGGATCTAAATGGCTTCCAAATCGATAATCACTTAATTGAACAAAGATATGAAATTGAATGGCGATAACTATGAAATCTAGAGTATGAAAATCTAGTATGTACTTGAAGAGCAAGAGGGTCTGAAAACCTTAAGTTTAATTATGACTGAACTTAAGGATGGCACTTTCGCTCAGCATAAGCAAAACCAAGATGCTTATGCAGAATGGAAAAAGAAGAACTCCATTGCTCATATCATCCTCCTAAGTGCAATGGAAGATGATATCACCATATAATTCTACTCATATCGAAATGCAATGGAGTTTCCATGAAAAAAGCAAATACAGGGCTCAAGGGCCTAAAAAGCAGAAAGTTAAGCTGAATGGAAAATGGTCCAAAGGCAAAAAAAAGTGAACATTTCTAGGATGAAGTGTTTCAACTGCTAGAAGAAAGGTTATTATGCAAAAGATTGCACTTTGCCTAAACAGGTACACTATTCTAACTCAAGAGTGAGTGAAATTTGTGTATCATGTTCTATATTTTTAATTGAACTTCATCCTTTGTGGATGGTTAATTAAGGAGCAACGGACCATGTGACATAGGATTGAGATGCCTTTGTTGAGTTCCAACAAGTAACTGCTAGAGCAAAATGAATTTATACAGGTAATAATGGCAGAGTGACAGTTCAAGGAATTGCTACATACAAACTAGTCTTGCATGAAAGTCGAACCTTACTCCTACATAATGTGCTTTATGCTCTTGATATTAGTAGGAACTTATTTTCTGTTTTAACTTTAATGAAACATCAGTTTGTTCTGCATTTTAAGGATGATAAAGTTAACATATTTTTGGATGACATTTTTTATGGCTCTGATTTTATTTCAGATAATTTTATAATAATGGGTGTTGATCCTAATTTTTTTAATAAAGCTAGTTTTTCTTAAATCTTTTCTTCTCCAAATATGTATGAGGATAATGTGAAATTATGGCATGCTAGATTAAACCATATAGGACAAGACCAAATGTTTTATATCTCTTTTCAGCTTTAACTGCACATCAACATTGGCTCGAATCCTTGTATAACTTCTCCAAGTACCGGTAAAGTTGTTAGGATCCGCAGAGATAAACACACCTAGGTGATTACTAATCATCTGGGCTATTTTAACTGACATAAAACCTGGCGAAAGATCGTGAACTTAGACTAGAGATGCTCACGGGGCGGGGGCGGGAAAGGGGTCCCCACTCCCCGCCCCATGCAATGTCAAGGATTCCCCGCCCTCGCCTGAAATACGAGGAGAAAAACCCCCTGTCCCCACCCTGCGAGGATCCCCATTCCTCGCGAGGATCGCCACTCCCCGATGAATTTCCCAATCTATCCTCAATGAATCCCCGACCTGACCCGATCCAAATTAAATGTCTTATTTACACAATAAAATTTGAAAACTATATCTTATTTACACATCGCAATAATTTTTAAGTAAAGTTGAAATAAAGCTAATGCTGCCAATAAAATCATCTTAATACTTCTTATTAGTATTACTCATATTTCATTTTCTCTACCAAATCAGCATCTATATATATATATATATATATATATATATATATATATATATATATATGCCAAAAGAGTTGTATTGAATAAAAGTTACAGAGTAGGCCAAAAATATATAAATACATAAGCAAAAAACCAATTATAGAAAAGACACATACTCTCCATAGAAGCAAATATGATACAGAAAAGCTCATCCTTCAATTATCCATCGGTGCAAATTTAGATTAAAGCATCTACTACAATGCGAATTCTCATTTTTCTTTGCCTTTTCCCTATTGGAAGATGCTGTTTTTCTAGCAGAGGATCGCCTCACTGATAGAAGCGGGGCATTAAAATTCAATTTTCTTTCGTCCATTACTACTTTCAAGAGCTAAGTAAATTCAAAGTTCAACAACTAAACGCCATTGCTAATATAGCCCAAATCAAGATTAGTAACTCCACACATCAAGAACACCATGCAATAAATCTGCAAAATAAACAGATGAACAGTTACTACATATTTAACGCCTTTACGCCATTTAAAAACTGAAATTCATAAATATCTGAAATGGAAAAAAGAGCAAAAATTACGCAGTCCAAAATGGCATGTGATTGTATACTGAAACTTCAAAGGCAAGAGCATTTATTGCTGTCTCAATTGAATTAGAACGGAAGAGATAATGAAAATATTTATTATGCGTCAGGTGCCACAAGGAATTTTGGATTACTTTTTCCAAAAAAAAATAAAGAATGTTGGGATCTGCAACATAATAGCATCAGATCAGTGCAAAAATAGCAAAATTAATTTTTTTTAGTCTCTCTGATTTCCCAGCAACCAAACAGAGTTTAGAACTAATTAAGTTTAACAAATTAGCAAAATTACAATATTACCAAAAATAATACGATTAAACTCCATAATTAGCAAGTAAATAATCTAGACAAGAAAAAACAACCACCATCAACTCTA